>DWEI01005834.1:0-10524 GCA_018245875.1 Mysoria ambigua | reverse complement strand
ATCGAATTACTCTTTTTTACACGAGAACGTTTTATTGCGTGACATTAAAACAAGTACCTGTTGTGAATGATTGACTATTGATATGAATAAATATACACACACTAACACACGCGCGCGCACACGCACACATACAAAAACATATGTACTTGTATATTTAATTGTATTCCTTCCTACCTTGGATTGCCCCGGAGCGCGGCGTGGTGCAGCGCGTTGAACCCGTTGTTGTTGGTGAGCGTCATGTCGGCGCCGTGGTCCAGCAGCAGCGTCAGCATGTCGTCGCGCTTCTTGGAGATGGCGTCGTGCAGCGGGGTGTCGCCTTCCGAGTCCTGAAACGATTTAAACGTGCATAAGTATATCCATGGAATTGGGATCCTGTGAGCTTACGATTACCACATCATTTTGTCTACCCCTTGCGCAAGATAGAAGTGTGATGATAAAAATATTTTTTTTAAAATTTCCATGTCTGTAAGTTTAGGTGTACGTATGTATGTGTGCAATAAGTGTAACATCTCACAATTTCAAGGACCTAGAAGGATATTTCGAAAACGCTGATGGACTCGTCGACTGAGCGCGGCGGCAGCTGCGGCGGACACATTAAATTTTGAATTATACAACGAAGCCCGTCTGGAGTAGTATCGCGACAATTTTCTAAAACATCAAACCGCCCGAATGAATAATTGAGTCAGCGGAGCAGGCGTTTAGGGCGTGGATTATGGACGACTTGCATAATTTATACGCGTCTCGGAATGGTTAAGACGAGGCGTGTAGGACGCGCGGCGAGCGGCGAGCTCGGCGTGCGGTTTAGTGTTTTTCAGTAGCGATCCGAAACATCTCCGAGCTCCAAAATACAGGGCGCGCGGCGCAAAGAGCGCGGCCAGCGCGCCATTATCATAATCACGGCAGCCACGTGCCGCGCCGCGAGCCGGTTCGCTTTGTGAGAGCGCGCTTAGGAGAGCTCAGCGTTGTGCTTTCTCATTCCACCATTAATTTGCAAAGGATCGCGAGACGAGTGATTCTCGTCGTCGAGTGGCACTCGCGGAATGAAATTATAAAATTAAATCATATCCCGCTTAATGTAACTGTAACTGTGTCGAGAGAACAATCTCAACGGCTCGTTTGCGTTTCAAAATTGTTTTTCGATTTAAAATACGGATTGTTGTATGGATGGTAAAGTGTTTGTTGTTTCTGCTTGGTGTATTTTAAAATATGAATTTTGTCGAAATTTATTACCAGCAGATGGTGTCTCATTTCACATAGTGTATGTAAGTGGTTAATACATTATACCCATTTTAAGATCCAAGAAGATCGTCGAAAATATGCTTGTAAAACTATGCTGCTTCAAAATTGATAAACACAGAATTTGCTAATACAATATCAACGTACTAAAATGACCATAATTTCAACTCAGTATTTTTTTAAGAAAGTATTGATAAAGAAGAGTGGCGAAACAACATATACGTAATTACGCCATTATGATCTTTGTGGAGTGTGCGCGCTTGTATAATCATTCTATAAAATCACCCCTGTATTTTCCACAAGGCGTAGGCAAAGGAGTGCACTCCTCCCGCCCTACACCTTAACTGTAAAAACGAACTCTCCGAGATACACAGCCATGATGTTACGTTTTGTTACATTCTGAAACTGTAATATTATCATAATCACATAGCAGTATTTTTTATACAACAGACATTTATATACGAGAGGCACTTGCAAATTTTTGTCACATTAAAAACCTAACCTCGCCTAGATTCAGCCACTTGACTGACTCGCGAGCCGACTGCAGCCGTAACGAATGCACGGGCCGCTATCGCTGAACCCAAACAATCAATCAGCGGTAAAGAATTAGTCGGGCAGGCCGCGGCACGCGACACCCGCTACGCCAGCGTATCAGCGGCTGTAACTCAACGTTAGCTCGGCCGGAGATGCGGTAATACCGCACCGGACACCAGCGTTCGATATCAATCCGATCGGCGTACAGATGGGCATTACCATGTGTAATTGACGGGTACAATAGCGTTCGCTTTACAAGCTAATACTAATTATTTAATTGCTTCGGGTCCGCCGCTGATTGGACGATCGGTAATTACGATCATCAAACGTCAATACTTGCTTACACGGCTCGGGGCCGTGCTCACGACGTTGTACACGCTGTAGGCTCGTGTGCATTTGCAATTTACATATTTAATTTAATTGCATCGATACAGTGAATTTATTAGGTGGATTACTGCCTCGTTGGTGAAGCGGTTGCCAGCGCGATTACTGTTCGAGAGGTATTAGGTTCAAATAGGGTACTATATGATTTTCCTAGTCGACAGCAGTTTTTACCGGTGCATTAAATGAGCCAAAATAGAAAAGAGGATTCCATTGTGGAACATAAAGATAATTGGATACACATGGGAGTGTAGTACATGCCTCTGTCTACCCCTTCGAAGTATCAAACGCGTAATGTTCAATAATGTAAACATATATACAGTTCTAGAAGGCACGAATAAAGCTATCCTTTGAAACTGTCAAGCATTGGCAACTCCGCTGGTGCTGAACATGAGGACACGGCCACTCGTCGTCGAGCGCTCCGTCTGTCAGTGTGCCCGGTACAATTTATACAAAAACATTCGTTGGAGGACACGCGCGATTGTTTCCTGTACGTTGATAGAACGTTAAACTTAAAAGTTATTGTCACTTTATATTATCGTACTTTGTTGGTAACATTCAGTTCGTGGTTATTATCATGATTAATACAACCCCTGTTTAACAAGGTTATTTTTTCAGCATGGGGCAGTTTAAGGTCTAGCTATACTCTGGAAAGTCTTCCTACCTATGCCCATTTTGTATGCTAAAAATGCACATAATTTTGTTATGGAAATACTGCACTATATCATAATGCATGTTATATAGCATATATGCACGGTAGTTAGTTATAAATATCAATAACGATTGTGTTTTGTTCGTACATTTTTTGCACATTTCATCAGAAATGTCAAAACCAAGAGCGCCGGCAAGTTTTCTATTTAAAGGTGCACTTGAAGTTTTTATTCAGGTGCGCGTCTAGGGTGGGTACAAGTGTTGAGGCGAAATAAGAAATTTGATTTACGCGGCAATATTCTCAGGTGCGCTTCGGCCGCCCGCCGCCGCGCCGCCGCCGCGGCGTACGAGCGCGGCACATACATATGTGTACGAACACACCCTTGTAACTTGTGTGTGGAGTGACGCTTTGAACGTGCCGTATAACATGATGATACTCGTACGAGCGTAATAAATGTATCACACCGAGACTAATTCGATCTTCAAGTTTTGTTTACACTACAAAATGAAATCGGTAACATTGAATAGATAAAAATGTTTGTATTTACACTCTTACACTCTTGTGCCTACCTCGTCGGGAATTTGAGTCGTGTTATTACTTTTTTAGAATCAAATAACTCAATCACATCAATCACATTAAACTAAATCAATCTAATCCATATTCATAAAAGTAAAAAATGACCAAAAATTTTTTAATCAAAAATAAATCACGATAAGAGATCATGAATTAATAGGTGTTGTCTTCATTAAAATTTTTAGGTAAGGTAAGGTTTATTAATGCAAGTTTATTTGAGGAAAGGGAGGTATGCTGGTGTTTTTTTGATAGTAGGTAGACAATAATGGCAACCCACGCATTTATCAGATAGACATATAATTAAATCATAAGCAAAGGGTACGAAGCGCGGCGACTACAACGCGGTAGCATTAAAAATATAAACAAAGGACCGCTCGCACTATTCACAATAACAGTACAAAAGAACAACGTAATTACTCAAAGATAAGATACGAGTCGGAAAGTGGTCGACCCTAAAGCAAAGGGCGGGTCGCGAAGGGCGCGCCGAGTCGCCTGCGATGTCACTGTTTATAGCCGGTATCAAAATTACCTCTATATTAGTCTTTATCTTAATTAAAAACGTCCCCCTGTATTTTAAATATGAATAGACAAATGGAATGAAATAGGATATAAGAAATAAATATAAATACATGTATGGAAATAAAAATGACATTAATATAATACTTGAAAAATGATTAATAATTAGGTTTATGTAACTTCTACGTCTATAACGAGAACGAAGGTGAGGTCATAACCTACAAAATGGCGCGAACAAAGCAAACTGCAAGAGAGTCAACCGAGAAAGCATCTAACAACAAAAGCAGCTAGAAAAAGCGCTCCAGCAACGGGTGGCGTTAAAAAATTACACAGATACCGCCCCGGTACAGTCGCTTTGCGAGAAATCAGAAGATACCAGAAAAGTACCGAATTATTAATACGAAAATTACCATTCCGACGTTTGGTGAGAGAAATTGCGTAGGACTTCAAGATAGATTTACGATCCAGAGCTCAGCGGTTATGGAGCTGCAAGAAGCGAGTGAAGCCTACCTAGTTAGATTGTTCGAAGATACTAATTTATGCGCTATCCATCCTAAAAAGGTTACTAGTATGTCGAAAGACATACAGTTGGCGAGAAGGGTTCGCGGCGAAAGGGCGTAATCGCCAATATTCATTCTTGGACTTTTTATTACGGAATAACTTATATAGCTATTTATCTAAAGACGACACGGCCCTTTTAATGCCCGATAAAAAAAAACTAAAAATAAAAAAAAACACCGAAGAGATCGGCAGAGGAATGCAGAACACTCCCACGTTTCACCAGTTACGTTTACATCCCTGGTGAAACGTGGTTAAAAACTAAATTAGAAAAAAATTGTGGTGCTCTACCCAGGAATCGAACTCGGGATACACCGATCGGCAGCCGCACTTGAAACCAACACGACTAACAAAGTAGTCAATTGTTAGGTTTATTTGCTTTATTTAAAACGAACAGAATGTCTAGCCTGCAAATCTATATTATTTCTAAAATAAATATTGTTAACACAGTTTTTGATATTTTTATTTCCGCGGACTGGATCCCGAGTGGATCGTGTTCGTGATTGTCCGGAAGTTTGTCTAACTTCAGAAGGAAAATTCTCATCTCGCGAAGATCAAATATAAAAATAGGGGCGCTTGGCAAGTGTTTTTACGCAGCGTCAATCCGATTTTCACATACGGAGGTTATCATGTTTGGAAAGTTTCATCTATATTAATGAAAATAGTATCGTGAGGATTTGTTCTATTAAGTTGGCGTAGACAAAGAAAAATTCGTTCGCTTTGATAATAATCTTGTCGTCGACCTCGAACGCCCAGCGCACGTGCCGTCAGGACATTTTTTGTTAAAAAAAAAAAAGATTGTTCAATAATACTAGTTAGGAACGTTTTCATTTTAAAAATATAATTCTGTAGCTTATGAAAACATATAGTCTGTAGCTTCTGCAATTTTTTAAGATTACTATACTTACAACAATATAAAGTCGAATTAACATGTGGCGTATGCGTGTAAATTAACATTTTCAATACGAAACACACACTGCATACATTTTTTATAGCAAAAAAAACTGTTAATTTTCAGAAAAGAAGTTCTCTTTCTTACGTAAATAGAGCTGGCGACGCGGCGGCAAACGTGCCTCGAACAATTCCGTTTTAATTTGCCTGCGTTTCGAAGCTACGGGAATGGCTGTGCAGCAAATATATGTGATGTACATGCATTTCTGTTCAGGTACAAAACAAAGACATGTGCACTCCTGTATTTGTAGAAGTGGTATGCAGAGAACTGTAGTACGCTTCCACGTTCCAAAAGTCATGTTAAGCGTCTCAAGGAATAGGGTGTGAACCTATTACCATAAAACAATGTTAATTAAAAATATAATCCAATTAAATTAACAATACATTTTATGAGTACTTTGTAATGTATTTTTATTTAAACCGCTGTAAAATCGTTTTGTTAAATATTTTCTTTAAGTTCGACAATGCATTTCGATGAGTACGAAAACTAAACGAAAAGCGAAATAATTTTCTGTAAGAGTCCGTCAGTTCATAAAAGTCAAATGTGAATAAGAGAAGTCTCTGTCCGGTAGCATCGAGACGCAGCTTCATCATTGACGAGGCAGAAAGAAACAGCTAATTGTTTAATTCCAAACCATTACATCTAGTATTACGGGAGGATTATTCACGGACCATATAGCGCGGCAACAGAGCGCCGCCGCCCGCCCCAGCGCCCGCTCGTACATTTCTCGCCCTAACTTATTATCATTACTATTCTTTATTTTTATATACGACTTTGATTAATCAAAATAATTATAAAACTTTCATCATTTTTCGAAACAAGTTAACATAATTTTCAAACCTTCAGTCGTATCGTATTTTGTACAGAAGTAAAGCGGCAAGTTTGTGAAGATAGAGATATTTGGGACTCGGTGCTCTCTGTCAACACCGTGAGGGTCGTGGTGTGAAGATATTCTCCTACGAAAATAATATACAGCAGTGACAGCTGAACAAATATTGTGCTGTAAAGCGGTTTAATACATTCACTGATTATACATATCAAACATAATGAACAATTCATACGCACATACAAATTTATTCGGCTCAACAAACAAATTTAAAACTACACAGTCAATTCATAAATATTGACGTTTACAAATCGGTCGAAAGCAAAATTAAACCCATTCGGTTTTCATAAGCGGCATTCGTACGATACGCAGACACCAGCCGACGGCGAGGACGACAACAGACAATATACCGGTGGATACAAAACCGTCGGATGGACATTTGCCAACAAATACGGTACGGAATGCAATTTTGTGTTTATACAATACAAACAACAGCGATAAAATATTAATTGAACGTTTAAAATAACGAGCTCGAGCTATTGACCGACCGGATGCGCCCAACGGTAGGTGTCGTCGGCCGATGCAATGGACCAACGAGTGTGTGGCGTGTGGTACGATGCACAAGCACACCTATGGAGTTTCTTTGACCGCTTCGTCTCCATAGCGATGCATTTTTCGAAGCGGTGGTAGTTTCATTATGAAGTACAAAGAGTGTTCATAGGAATTTTGAATAAATGAAATTTGAATTTGAAGTACACCCTCGCTCCATCACTGTCGTGATTGATGCAAAGTTAATTGGCAACATACATATGTACAGAATTTTAACCATACCTGTCACGAGTGTACTCGCTACGAATAAATGACTATCCTTTATTTCTTACATTGTCGTAACATCGCATACAATCCTTGAAGAGGTAGGCAGAGGGTGTTACGTGTTTCATTGTCCTCTTTTAACATAAACCTTAACACACAGAATTGTATTTTGTGTATATAAATACAAGGCGCGTTACTTCTCGAAAATATTAAACTGTACTAAAGCATATTTATTATTTATTCAAGCTTGTTTACCACGCAGTCCTTTTCGTTCACCATTCACTAGACTTAATCGTTTACATATAATTTTATGTTAAAGCTTTCTGATTGTATATTGAACACTTCACACATACTGCCAACTTTCATCAATTCCTGTACACTTGTAATGTTTTAAAATATGATTTAATGCCAGGTACATAATGAACTTCAAAATACATTAATACGAAGTACAACGAAATTGATAAACTTACTCTGCAGTCCGTCTCAAACATAATTTATTTTTAAAATAACCTTCGCTGCTTTAACACGGCAAGACAAAATACAATAACAATATTGACTATCACATATTCCCGCCAGGTCCGTTACGGGATGAGCAGCTAGCACTGAATGCCAAACATCTGCATCCTTACACACCCGACGTGCTCCTTCAATGACATGATGTATAATATGTTATACACAATGAACACAAAATATATACACATCCACACAGAAACAATACACGACAGCAGTTTACACAACACGTGCAACCCTCCAGAACGAGTCGCCGCCGCCGAGACGTCGACGACGGGCGACGGGCTCGCGGGCCGCGCGCGGGTGCGCCGCCGCGCGTGCCTGATTGATCGCGCGGAAATGATCCTTCAGTGTCTACATATACATATTTAGTCAGTTTAATCCCTCAACTTACACAAACCAATACGCTACCAATCAGTTGTGAGGAATGTTGATTAGCTCTGAGCCTTCTACGTTTTGGTATTATTTTTTAACTTTATCTTAATATGATTGTATCTTTATGTAATCCGTATTAAGATTAGTTTTTTTTAATATTAAAAATAATCGGTGCTTTCTGGCTACCTGGTGCTTTCTGAACCTATTTTTAGTATCTTTCTATCATCATTCAAAGCATTTAAAATCGTCCTCCGAGATTTTTCTTCAACAATAAATGTATCAACAATAAATTTTTCTCGAATTATCCCTGACAGTAACTGCCTTGCAGTATAGAAAAACAGAAAAAAACAAGAATTGGGGCCATTAAATATTATCCGGATAGCAAAAGGCGTTTGAGATTATAATTGCTATACACAAGGAACGTCTGATGATAGCCATCATTAGAATAAAGTAGGTCGTTCCACAAACACCGCAGTCCATTAGTGCTCAATATCTCAGGCACGCAGTTCTTTGTTATTCCAGTGGAGCGCAGTAGCGTTGAGCGCTTTGCTTTAGATATTGGAAAACGGTAATGTACTCGGCGAGATTTAGTGCTGAGACCCTCCCCCCCGCCGCCCCTCCAGCTCTCCCCCCCGACTCCGGCTCACGCCCTCGCAGTGTCGTCGTCTCTACAATTTGAGATTTTAAATTTTGATTTAAGACACACTCCGTGCCCCTGTCGTGTTCCTTAGTATTATACGTAAATTCTAAATTCTTCAGCATTACCACACGATCTACTGTAAATCTCATGCGTTACGAATAAGAATAAAACGTAGTACTACAAATCTCATAGACAGCAAGACTTGTAATATGACGATTTTCTAATCACCATATTTTACATAATACTTGTAACATCAGACCAGTATTTACCCTAAGGAGTATTTAAAAGAGTAAAGTACACTTCCATGATTCATCACTTCCTTCATACATCCCATAGATTAGAGGTGAGACTATTTCCATAACTGGACACAGACAGAACCAGCTATTACTAGGAATTTATATTTATAGCCACCCCATAATACTTTGTTCGATTATTTTCAAATTATTATGTTCTGAACGATTAAGCTTGCGAGATAGAAGTTCGTTAGCTGGTAAAGAATGATTGCCGTAGGGTTCTTTCGCTATCTTGAAGGCTCTCATCGCCCGCGAGAACGCTGAGAGCGGTCATTAAAACGGCACTGAGTACGAATCTTTGCTCAATTTGCCACAACGTCTACCCACTCGCACAAATCGCCAGCAGTTACCACCTCCGCTATCAGACGATTTTTTATCTACAACTTTTTGTGCATTGTAAAGAAGTAAGGCATGGCTAACCAAAATATTTTTTAAAAAAACAGAAATATAAACACGATTAAGTAGTAAGCCGGCTAGACTTACGTATATTTATTCGGGATGGCCCGACCAGTTTCGGACTATACGAGGTCCATCCTCATGAGATCCCGCCGAGTGCAGCGATCAGGGCGGAAACGGATTCCGCCGCGACAGTCTAAGTCTAGCCGGCTTAATACTCACTCGTATATAGCACACACGAAACATTTAACAATAAAATATAAACATGTACCATCACGCATATAATCACTGAAGAGATAGGCACACAATCGTAGTATACTTCCACATTTCACCAGAGATTTAAGTTCTGTACGTCAACGTACGTCAATAAAACAGCGGGGTGAGCCTATAGAAACATAAATGTAAACATTATCGATCCATTATCTACATCAAAAGTCTCTATAACCACCGAGCCAGGTGGCAGAGAGTCAGGAATATACGAACACATTACTCTCATGATGATGCCCAGAGTTATTAAACACAAGAGCCCCCGCCGTCTACCCTCGACAGTCTTAGAGCCGCTAACCACTGCGCCACAGGGCCAGTCTAAGTTTGTATCTGCACGAGTTCTCTGGTCCCGTTAGACGGATGCATTCGGTGTCCCCCGAAGGAACGCTAAGCGGTAAATCTCACTAAGCTGTGTATTCGCAACTGACCGAATATATTAGTGTAATGTAGCGCTATCAAACAACATTTGTACCGTTGTATATTGAATGATGGTAAACTTTAGAACTTCTCAGCGGGTTAAGAACAAATTTCAGATTGAAAATCGATTCACTGCGATGTATCACGCTAGGTATGTAAGGGTAGTGATATATGGCTAGGCTCCTGCTGGCCCCGTTAGAGACTTGGCGTGATGTTACAGCCCAATAATATGTCAGCAGTACGAAAGCAAAATTTACATAAAAAGATGCATTTGTAAACATTTCAAGGATTAATCTGTTGCGTATTTATTACTCAAAAACGTACATTAAAAGTTGTGCCACTCTGCTCATAAGGATGACGTCACTGTAAAGAATATTTTATAATAATATTAAACGTAACTTCACGCCTGTATTCCCCGAAGGAGTAGGCAGAGGAAGGCAGAACACTCCCACGATTCACCGTTTACGTCCCACTATTTAATAGGTGGTGAGCCTATTGCCATGCATCAGGCACATATCCAGACTCCGAACCACTGCTAGAAAATCTAAATTAGAAAATTTTGTAGTGTTCGACCCGGGAATCGAA
>DWEI01005833.1:0-10526 GCA_018245875.1 Mysoria ambigua | reverse complement strand
GGTGGTGAGCCTATTGCCATGCATCGGACACATATCCAGACTCCGAACCACTACTAGAATTCTATTAGAAATTTTACATATGTTTAGCACATTTTTTAAAAGCTTCATAACATAAAACCTAAACCTATTTGCTGACTGTTCAAAAACATTTCGGTACGATTATTAATATTAAAAACTACATTGTCACGAGTCATCACAACGAATATTTCCGATTAATAATTCTCTGTTCTCGACAGAATTTTTCCTTTGCGGTAATGTTACACAGCGAGAATAAATAAGCAATGTTACGACAGGATCAACAGTTGTTAGCCCTAGCCTCGCCATCAGCTTGATGGAGGGCCGCCGTGATGGATAAGAGAAACGTCGACTAGAAAAATATGTACATCGTATAAATACATTGCACACGTTTGCAAGTAATGAATAAATATGATAATGACGTATTCGTTGTAATTAATTTCGGTTTCTTAAGTGGATTGTTCGACGGGTGTTTTAAAACCTGTTGCCAGTCTCATTGACCGAGTAGGTACGAGCGCATCTGTCGATCGTGAGGTGCTTCGTTCAATTCCCGGTTCGAGTGCTATAATATTGCAGTAATAATGAGTGTCTAGTTAAAATTCCTGGTAGCGGCTCGGTATTATGACAATAGGCTCCCCTACTCGTGATGGATCGCAAATGAAACTGGTAAAAGGTGGGAATATACAACACTCAATTGCGTATTTCGGGAATTATAGGCATGTTAAGTATTTTAAAATTTTATATTTTTGTATAATAGCTATGGGATGCTTACAAGCTTTTTAAATTCGTCTTGCTAATCAATACACGGACTCGAGGCAATGTATACTCAAGTATTTATCTGTTCCACAAAAATCTCAATATAACAACTGGCTAATTAACGCACAGACAAATTTCCTTGTAGACAAAATTCCAGCAGCGTAGAGGAAACGCCGCACGCCGAAGCACCAGTTGCTGCGAGCGGCCCGCGTCCGGCGCCGTGACCGATCGAGCGCCCCGACGTGTCGGATGACGGACGGCGAGATGACATCGGCGGCGATACGGCTGAGCTGCTTTACCGTTCTTAACCGAATTATCGACTTGACAAATCGTAAAAGGACGAATGTTTTATTTGGACCACTGTTAGTATCATTATTATTATTATTGTTGTTTATCTATTGAACGAATATAATTAACTAAAAAATTAAAATAAGTTAAAAGTTTAACATGTTAAATTTAAGATGTTAAAAAGTTAGAATAAATAAAAAAGTGATGCTAAAAGTTGCTACCCGTTATAATATAAAATTAAAGTAAATAATAAAGAGAGAGGAACTGCAATAAAAACTTTTGAATATCTCTTTGACAGTAAAAATAATTAACTCGGATCAAAAGTTAAATTCCAAGCAGCCGATGAAATTAGCAAGAGAACCGTTATGAACGAAACATAACGTTGTATACGATTAGAACAAAATTAACGAAGAACATTAAAGTTTTTCTAAGAGTATTTTCACAAATAAATTTAATTTTCCCGTTTGAACAAGACTCTGTCCGGCGGAACAAGGAAGAGACCAACGGAACAGATAATTGCAATTAAATCAAGCCTCATCAGGAAATTGTGAAAAGGAGCGGTCTAATGGCTAACAATTGCTGCAATGTCCATGTATTTCTCGACCTAATGCGGTGAAGTTTTGTCGTATAATGTAAATGTATGTTGTATCGTAACAATACAATACTAGAAATGATACAGGATGCAAATGGGAATCAATGAATATGATAACAAAAATAACTATATTATATGAAGTCTTCAATCCTGATCTATTTAAAGAAAATCAATAAGTACCCTTGAAGACAAAAGAAGAAGAAGAAGACAAAAGACAGACATTACAAAAACAAATTGTGTAGCGTAAGAAACATAAATTTAAAATTTACGTTCACTTAAACAAAGTGTATAAAGTATCTTCACTCTTATACACCTAATATTTGCAACGAAATTTGGAACTAATTTGATTGGTAGGAACAAACGACAATGTCCCAAAAGACGTTACAAACCATAGAACAAAGTAAGAAATAAAGTAATGTCATCCATAATGTGTAATTCGGATGGCAAAATATTATGTGCGAAAAAACAAGTGAGATACAACGTACCAAATATTAACTAAGATGGATGAGTGAAGAAATAATAAATGAGGTTCAGGAGGAACGAAAAAATTTCCAAGTCCAAGCTGAGAAACACGTGTGCGAGAAAGGAAAAATGTCACGATAATGAATTTTTTAGTTTTTTTTTAAATACCCGTAAACAAAATCTTATAGCTAAAGCTACATTTTAAATTTACTCCATATATAAGTGCAATGTGAAAGGTAGCTATAGGAAATATATAAAGAAATAGAAACGTAAGCGAACAATTCCCATTTCCTACGAAGATAACTCCTTAATTTAGTTGCGCACTCCTTCGGGATCGTGGGTTTAAAGCAACATGAAAGAAAGGTTAATGAAATGGAAAAAGTGCGCAAAAGTGGCACGAAAGGGCAACTTTGTATCGCCAATACAACTTTCTCGCTTTGTAGATTTATTACAGAGTAAAAGTATTGTAATGATTAAGGATCAGCGTAAAGCCTAATAAACGGTTTCCGATTAAAAGGTATTCTAAGTCATTAATCTAAATAAGTCTTAATTTCATTTCCATTTATAACTTATTATAAAGTCAATTTTAAGTTTTGTTCAATAATTTTAATATAACTTGTAGTCTGCTGAAACGCACTGAAACAGCTTGGTGCGGTCTATGTAGGTCTTCCAAAGTTACGAGAGAAATCTGTGCGCCACAATGGGAACTAAATATTGGTTTCAGCAAAACATTACTGTGTATGATAGATGAATATTCTGCAGATGGGACTTGGTCGTATATTTCCGGAAATTGCTTCAGAGTATGTTTTAAATATGTCTTTAAGATAAATTAAATTATCTCAATCAAAATAGTCATTTTTTTCAATACCTAGGCGGCTTGTATACACGTGTTTGTAATTTAAGATGTACGTGCGTACGATCGTGTATACGCGAGATACGTGCATACGTCAGATGCTACGTGCGTACGCAAAGTGCTACTTGCGTATGCCAGGCGCCGAGTCTATACTCCAAAGCATACACACGTGCTACGCGCTACGTATGCTTCATGTCTACGCTGCGTGCTACGCAGTTTTAAAATAGGGGAAATCAATAAATACACTAAACGCATTGTGAGAGTTGACGATAATACCATACGCGTGCTGTTCCAACCGCTAGCTAGTATTATCACTGGTCAAAGGCTGAGTAAACAATGATTCTGTTCAATTTAACAGTTCTGCACCTCTACAAAACTTTAATGTTAAATGGATAAATAGAGAAAGGACCTGTTTTGAATACTCGTGTGTGTACCTATTCGTGTCTTGACACTGTTTTTCAACGAACTGCTTTTAATGTTAGAGGTAAAATACAAAAGCTTTTATTATAATGTGGGAGCATCAAAGCACTTATAATATTTAAATGCATAAACAAATTTACTCGAATAACTCATTTGCTGACATGGCCTTGTTCAACTATTTCAATTTTCATTTATTTATTTACGCTTGTGTGACATCCTAAAATGAAGGATACAAGAGTGTATTTAATAACCAATGGCATTCTTTCCCAGTCAACCCTGTGCGATAATAAGAGTGTGTGGTAGCCGCTCACCTCTCTCTTATAACAATATATGAATATATATACTATGCCGGGTTGTAGTGAATTTACATTCCTCGACCCAGTACCGGGATACGGGATGTCGCCAAACCCAGGTCCAAGGCCCATCCAGGACAACCTGTATCTAGTCCTAGGGTCAGTGAATGTATTTATACTCCTCCCGACGAGCATTTCTGTCTAACCTCTATATTTTCATTTCGAAACAGCCAAAGTCATCAGAATGGGGTTTGCTGAAAGATTGCGTGAAATGTGAAAAATTTAAACGATTCAGAACAGTTCATTAAATGAGGAGTTGATTAACCAGACCAGAATAGGCCATTCAATGAGTTGAGATAGCGTATGGAACTTTGTACACTAATTATTTTGATCTGGTTATATAAATATAATCCAAGTCAACTTGCCGTTTTGTGACAATTGGTCGTTGTTGCCACTGACATTTGAAATATCAAACGGGAATTTAATGCATCGTCAACTACGAGGGTGAGTGGTATTTTTTCCCTTTATTCCCATATTTGAAATCATACTAAAGAAATCTAAATTCTCTTGTTTTGGCGTTATTGCGTTTACAAACGTACATGATCATCAAGTGGTCAATGGTTTATATATAACTTAGTTTCTTATCAAGACCTGAATAGAAGGCTGTGAATTCAAATCATATTATTACATATAGCTAAGCGTCCGGTACTCTTGTTGTGTTAACCGAGGTACTCGTATTATACGCTGTTGGTTAACTAAGTTAACTCATTAAAACTTATTTTAATTTTGAATACCTTCATGAGACGAACAGATTTAATTGATATCATCATCATTAACCCTTTTGATCGTCCGTTGATGGACTCGGGAATGCCTATAGAATAAGACGCCGTAAGACCACAGTCTGTCACGCTGGTAAAGTGCGGATTACAATACTTTACACACAGTGGCAAACGTCGTAGTATATTTTTAGATTTGCAGGATTCCTCGCGATGTTTTCTTTCACCGCTAATATATACATACACTGCGTGTTTAGAAATATCGGGAACTGATAAATTTAAAAATTTTGTTTATATTATTTTTTTTATAAGTCGGTAAACGTCTTCCTGATGTATAATAAAATTTCCAGCTGCATTGTTCACTTTTCCTATAACAGCTGCTAAGGTTAAACCTGTTTTTAGGAGTGCATTCATACGAGTTTCATTGGTGAAAAGAAATAGATCGAAGATTTTGTATTGAATTTAAGAAAATATATAGAAGAAAATATATAACACAATGATCCAAATATACATCAAAAAGACATAAATTAGCGTAATGTGTGGTCGGAAGCGCGCCTGCCGATCGGGAGGTCCTGAGTTCAATTACGGGTACGACCCTATTTAATTTTCCCAATTTAAATTTTATAAAATGATAAAGTAACTATTGAAACGTGGGAGAGAAAGTACTACACACCTTTGCCTACCTCTTCGGGGATTACAGCGTTATATTAAGTATATATTCAAATCATCCGCTACCGTTCCACAATTACCTTTATATGTATTTCGCGCACCTAAAACGGAACAAATGGGCTGGGGTCAAAAGATAGAATGGTCACGTCTGGTGGAAGTAAGTTTACACGGTCAATCGGCGTAACTATTAATTTATAGTGGACCCAGCTGCGATTAATTGCTGTCGTACGCATTGACTGACCGCCTACATTTATATCATACGGACCACGAACTCGGATTAGAAATGAACGCGTTCGTTTGATGTTCTAGAACTTTCGCGTTCTTTAAATATCTGTTTAATGTATGTACAATATTCCGATTTATTTTTGTTAATTGTAATTTAATTGTAACAATATTTATTAGATTAATACTAAAATACTGTCTTAGGTTTACATTGTTCAATTATAATACATACATACATACATATCTTCACGGCGAGTCCCTTACGGGGTAGGCAGATTGTAAAGATTTTCTAATTTAGTTTTTCTAGCAGTGGTTCGGAGTCTGGATAAGTGTCCGATGCATGGCAATAGGCTCAGCACCTATTCCATAGGAGAGTAAACGTAACCGGTGAAACGTGGGAGTGTTCTGCATTCCTCTGCCTAGCTCTTCAGAAATTACATGCGTGAAGTTACGTTTAAATACATTCTTGTTCATTCCATCGCTGTCACATATAGGTAAATAAAAAAACCAGTTTGTGTTACAATTAATTTTGAATCGCCATGAGATTACAGAGCCGTGATTGCAAATGGAGAATTTTACTATGTATATGACAATTACAAGTTCATGTATGTGGATGACGAACTGAATGTTAATAGCGTCAAATGAACGCTGTTGTTTCCGGTGACGGATAACTGTACAAAAAAATAAGTATTGAATTTTATAATTTACTACAACTTTTGGTATCCATACTTTTATAATGTGATGTACAATTTGTCTCTTGTTACTAATATCTATTATTTTCAAAATACCAAAATAGAACTGATTTAACATTTAAGTTTAGACTCATATCTTTGTTACGGATTTTACAACCCGCTTAGCTGCTTGTAGGTAATCGCATTGGATTATTGATATGCAATTTTGAAAACTATTATTAATTTTAAGTAACATTTATATTATTAAATCGCCATTTTTGTATCATACGATATACGCATATAGCTCTAGCAAAAACACCTGCGGTGCGTGCATTTAAGTGAAATTTATTATGTATAATAAAGCGCTTGTAAGTGCTTGGTACATTTTAGTTTAATCGTTCCTGTAGATTCCGTTCGTAAAATGTAAAGCAAGTAAGCTTTTTGAGTTCGGACGAGAGAAACTTAGCTTCAGAGGCTAGAGTTCGTGTCGTACAGCTGACAAGCGAGCGGTATAGCGAACGGCAGACTTAGTCAGCTGCTAATTAGGTCGGTCGTTGTTTAACCTTCGGCGATATTCGTGATCTAATATTATTTACTATGCTATTTATCGAAGGTTACCGCTTCAATTTGCAACAAGAATACTCGTACATATTTTTATTATCAGCTGAAATCTTATGTGAATTAGGGATTTCAATTTAAATATTTTTCATTGAAATGCTCAATATACGTGCTCTCTGCTCATCCTGTGAGGGAACTGGCATGATACAATAACATGTATGGATTGTTCATACAAATGAAAATATAATGAGTAAGAAACCAAAAGGAATTCATGACACCAGTTACCTCTTTTGTCTATATCCTAGTTTAACTTGCAATAGTAAGACGCATTTAACAAGAAGCTTAGAAGAGACGAAGAGAAACAATGAGCAGACAAACAGGTACATAATGAGAACTGAAGTCTGTCTCCGTAGCTCGATCGCTTAAGTCCGTCGTGTATTTAGCTGGGATTCCGCTTGGCCACCTGGAACTTTGTAATTGAATTTCAGGGGACATTATTCTAGCGCTTAAAAGTGTTTAACGCTGTATGTTGTTATAAATCACCTGAGTGTGCGCAGTACGTATAAGGAAACTTTGCGCCTGTAATTCAAGATGAGGTAGGCAGAGGAATGCAGAACAGTCCCACGTTTCACCGGTTACGTTTATGTCCAATATGTAGATTAGCCTATTGCAATATTACTTTTGAAGTACATATAAGTATACAAATTGGTACGTGTTTTATAATTAAAATAAGGAAATTTTGTAAGATGCATCATAAAAATCCATGTTAATTCGTTAGTCATTTATTTAAATTGATATTTATTAGATTCATTTACACTTAAGTTTTATCGGGAAAAACATTAAAAGACATATCCGTTTTAAATAATGCAAATCCAAGCAACGCTTTGGATGATTCCCAACTATTCATCTAAGATCAATAGTGAGGAATTTGAAGGGACTCACTCCAATCCACTATATTTTATGACACCTCCTTTGCTGATAGATGGAGATTACAAACCCGTGGGATCATACGTTCCGTGGTCACAACGAGAAGATATTGCGGGTTTAAGTGCCTTTATATTCGATCTCCAAGTATCCTTTGAAGGTTTACACCTTGAGAGGGTTGCCAAACTTTTAACCAATTGTGAAATTTCTCAGCCAATGGCACGCACAACGAAACGAAAATGATTAACGAACTCAAAGTAATTGAAGTGGAGGAGCAAGTTAATTGTGTTTAACAATAAGGCTTTCAAATAAACGGCTTAGGTGTAGTACAAGGTTAAGGACTGCTTGCTTATTACTAATTGTATCAAGTAGGTATCTGACATATTGAATTTAAATCATTTCCAATTTCCAGACGGAAGTTAACATTCAGATGTAGGTAAATGTATGACTAGATGACAATACGCATGCTTTCAGAAAAGGGTAAGGAAAACGGTGGGGAATGCTGATCATTCCACACTTTCCAATTTTAAATTAGGAACATCAAATCAAGTCGTCTATTGGATATTACAGAATTATGTAGAACATGTACACCATGGTATTAAATTAAAGGTTTTAATCTAAATATATTTTATAAAACATCGCTACATGAACTAAACATCGCGGATGAAATATGGTCTTATAATTTTGCAAATATATTTGGTTTTTAATTCACTGAATAGAATGGAATTAAACCTCAATGCTATTATTTTTGAATTGCTTTCATCTTGTTGGTATTAATCATGATTTATATTGACGTGTATTTCTTAAGACAAAACTAAAACATAATAAACCGTATCGAAACTGTACGTACTCTAAAAGATTTCCAAAACATTAACATTATATTTACAAATCAGCTTAAGTCGAGTTCAAAGCAATTGGAACTTGAAAATACATATCAATTTACCCTAATAATATATTGTAAATAGAATCATTGGTTTATATTTTTAAATGAGATTACTATTGAGATACTCCATAAATCATTTATCATTATTATTAAATATATCTACGGGACATCTACGACAGTTAGAATTTAAAGCACAAACTAGCTTTTCGCAGGCGTCAGGAAGAGATTGTTCCGACAAGAACAATTAGAACAGAGTGCCTGAATTAATACTGGTGTTTAAATAAGCTTTGCGGAAACTTTGCCATCGCGATGGCATTGCTTTAGTATTAATTAAATACTATTAAGCACTAAAACGGAAGTACATCATGTAAAAATCGCGACGCAACGCAAATTTTATGAGTAACTCAGAGGAAGCTCATAGCAACAGTGGGCAGCCAAAGGCAACAAGCTGAGTCAATGTCTATTTATTGACGCGGTGACCTACACGAATATAAGGATGAGATTTAGCCGTACGTGTATGTGTTTATCGATACTTTGTGTGATTAAATAATATTTATCTGAACATCATCGAATATCGTGTACGCAATCCTTAATTATTGTCTATTGATTATATATGTTTGCATAGATACATATCACAAAAGTATTTTCTGCTTTCTAGTTATTTCGGCAGACTTAGTCAAATTGACAACTCATTATGACTAAGATATGAAAACGCATTACAAGGTACCTAAGTATAAATAATAAAAATATTTTTAAATATTGGAAACCTCTTTTAACATATTGCAGCAATACAAACCGTCAGAATTTAGCAGTATAACTTGAAATATAATATTATAAAATGATAGCTTCTTAAACACACAGTGAACGCACACAATGAAGGGATTGACAAAAGGGTTACCCTTTTTGTCAATCCCTTCATTCTTTACCCATTATATATATGTACTTACATATCTGTATTATTTACACAATTTTACAGCAATGTACATGTTTACGATATAATTGACATAATATTGAACAAATGTTTCGTTTAGCTATACGACATATCAAACTTAATGACTAATCGATACCGAGTTTCTTATGACAAAATAATATACTTACAGGTTACAGAAGTAAAATCACAATCGTATACAAAATCGAGCACGCGAAGCTCGCGCTTAATATACTCATATCAAAAAAAACAAGTTGCACGAAACTAGAGCGGCCGGGCTTTGGCACCATTCTTCAATGGTCCGATTTATGGTTGTTGTTCAACGAGCCTGCCACGTGCAATGTAATATACACTCGCAGCACGAAACAACTCGAATAAAACAATTGTTGCGACTGGCGTGCACACAGTACATGCTGACACTTCTTCATAACATTCATAGAATTATCGCGTGTAACTCGCGAGGGTTGTTTTTATTCGCGACTACACGGAACGTGGAGTAACGGTTGATGAGAACTTTTACAGCTAATTCGGTTAAATAGTAC
The DNA here is from genome assembly GCA_018245875.1 of Mysoria ambigua. Classification (NCBI taxonomy): domain Eukaryota; kingdom Metazoa; phylum Arthropoda; class Insecta; order Lepidoptera; family Hesperiidae; genus Mysoria; species Mysoria ambigua. The sequence continues at coordinate 674 of DWEI01005833.1, read as the reverse complement.
AAGTAAAGACACATCAGACAGCCGCGAAAGGAAAAAAAATATATTATTTTGATGACCAAGACTCACCAACTTCGAGAAATATTATGGACTTCCAACTTGGAGAGATATTATGGACGTTTTAAGTTAAAAAGTGTGTTCAGATCGATTAGGTATATCCGAGCGGCTTCGGAAAAAAATGACTGCTAAGTGGCCCAATAGGGTCGATAACAACATTATCTTACCGGCCCCGACTACCTACAATGTACTTTCCATCGTTGTCGCCCTTCATTATCTAAAGTATACCCTTACATGTAAAGGTTTTTTTTTATTTAAGGTAAACTTTTATATAAGGCTGCTTTTAAATTTTAAATAAAGTTGCTTTTAAATTCTTCATTTATTCCTATATATTCTTATGTATGTATGTAACCGTTTCTTTACACAACAATCCATAGAATAGTATTAAGTCTTAGACGGAGTAGTGCAAATATCACGTAACACTAAATTTTGATGATAAAACGAGTAATTAGCGGAAATCTACACCACTAGAAATAGTAATAACAGTAAATATGTTAACATGCGTGTACGCAACATTTGCATATGTATGTATATATGTACGTATTTCTGTGTGTGTGTGTGTGTGTGTGTGTGTGTGTGTGTGTGTGTGTGTGTGTGTGTGTGTGTGTGTGTGTGTGTGT
>DWEI01005832.1:0-10526 GCA_018245875.1 Mysoria ambigua | reverse complement strand
TGTTCGACCCGGGAATCGAACCCGGGACCTCTCGATCGGCAGTCGCACCTGCAACCAACACGACCAATGAGGCAGTCGATATCTTATACATGATAACAATAATCATATAATATATGCTGACAGAATCTGTAGACATATTATGGGATCCGCATTAGTTTTGACTTTGCCTTTGGCATGGCACAGCTTCGCATGAGACGTTATTACATGTCATAAAACACATTTTATTTGTGAATAATATTTACACGCGAAAGAATGTGACGCAATGTACGTATATTTTTAAACCGATAAAATTACTTCTCGTTACATTTTAATGTTATTCTGTGTTCAGAAAACACTAGTTGCAAGCCATGATTTCGTTTGTATGGAAATTAAGATTTCTATACAACTCTTCATATTTCATTTTTAAGGAATCACTTAAAAGAAATATTAGGTAAAATTTATCAGTTTCCAGGGACTATAATGAAATTCATGAAGATTTCATTAAAATCATGTTAGGGTTCTTAGGCTTGTAGGGTAAAAATTAGGGAGAAATACTTTAAAATGTTTTGTTAAAATATAATCCCTTTTAGACATATTGTAACATCGACTGGCTCGTTGGTCGTGTTGGTTGCAAGTGCAATTACCGATCGCGAGGTCCCGGGTTCGATTCCCTTGAAGGTGTAGACATCTTTATACTTATCATAATTGTAAACAATAAATATTAAGCCATAATGTAAGCATACTCCCAGAGTCAATTTAAGCTATTAGAATGACTTAAATATATGATATTAAATGATAAATTATGATAATATTTCACACTATTGCTCGTCCTTACATGCGTCAACTCTAATTCACACTTATTATGTAATTCCCAAAAGTTAAATATTCAGGAACAATGTAATGTCTGCATAGCAATTTTAAAGTAACTTTGACAGTTTCCTAATATAATTTTGAAACTGCATCGCGATCGGAGACATAATTTGGAAGACGTTAAGCGCGAACTATGTAGTTCAGAATCAAAGTTGTCGCGAGTTCAAATAGTTCTGTTGGGCCCGCGTAACAAAATCACTGATCGACTTGATTTTCTTGAACTGTACTCTAATTTTACTATCATTTTTAATAATTATATTATTGAGCGGCGAGTTACGATCTTTATGCTGTTATGTTTATAAAAACTTAAAAAAAAACACCTAATGGTGAAACAAGTAAAGGGTTGCGGATGCGTATCTTTATTGTTTAAGACAACAATTTTGTTAAAAAAACGTTCTAAAAAAGTGGCGCCGAATTTCTTGCTGGCTCTTCTCGGTAGCTTTACCTTCCGAACTAGTGGTAAATTTGTGAATTTACAAATTTAAAAATTTATTTTTAAAAATTAAACATGTCAATTCTAAAGTTCTTGGAAAATATTATTTGAATAAAGAATTATTTGATTTGATTTGATTTGATTTATCCACGTTCCGTCAGTTACATTTACGTCCCAATCCTACGTCTACCATTCTAACAAGAAAGTCTGTGTTAGACAACTGCTACACGAAAACGATCACCTCCATCTTATTATGGAAACCAACAGTAATAGTATTCTGTAACGACCGGAATCTACTCCATTTCTGATTGTTATTCTCTCACCAATAAACTTGATCTCCAGTGCGATGTCTCAAGATATACACAACAAAATAATTGCAGGTATCCACAGACCCAGCCGCTATTCTATGGGGCAGGTGACGTTACTGGCGAAACGTAACAGTATTACATTCCACTACCTATCACTTCGCGGAAATGTATGCGTAATGTTATGCAGATCCATTTAAGCGCAAAATGATAGCGCAAGCACGACTCACAGTGATAATTCGTACATGACGATGGGAGGTCTGTCCGTAAATAGTTTTGTCAGTCCAATTTGATTTCGGCAATCGAGTTAAACTTGAAGCGACGACCCGTCATTACGAACGCTCGCCCGGCGCCGCGGGCCCGGCTATATTGCGGAAGTTGGTTTAAATAAAGCCCTCTAATGAAATCGTTTTCGTGTTATCACTGAAATTCAATGTGATTTTAATTTAATTCTTCAACGGAAAACTCCGAGAGCTTAACGTTTTCATCGAACAAGAATAATGAAACTAAATTTTACTTAAGCACTGAGTGTGACCTGATCACCTGCGTGCTGGTTTAAGAGTGTTACCATATGAAATGGATGTATAATAGTTTTGTGCCATTACCGTACCAACATTGAAACTGCGTTAAAATTTTTATACATGCGTTCAAACCAGTTTTATATATACATAAGTAATTAACATTCGCACATAATAAATTCACACATAATAAAACTTCACACATAATAAAACACATAATCACATAAGTAATTAACATAAGTAATTGAGGATCTGAAGTGAAAATGTCAAAATAACAGTAATAAAAATTTATTCAAACATATATTTGTACATTACATTTCGCCAACTTAAGAGAAATATTACACGACTTTGTATTATGCAATCTTTTATACACTCTTTTATACATTTTCATTTAATTTTCCTTTAATTTATTATTTATATTATATAAGGGATTAATTTAATCTCAGGGTAATTTTGTTTTAAATAAGCAGTATTTTTAGATTAAATTTGTAAAGCCTTCAGTAGAGTAATAGGGCAACGCTCCACTATAGGACGTTGATTGGCAATTTTGACCCACGTACGATATCCTATATGTTAAATTAAATTCAATCTACAGAACGCAGGGAGTATTTGATTAGAAGCGCATTCGTTGAAAATTTAATATGAGCCGCCTGTAATACATTTACACAACTTACCAGAATACTTAGACTTTCTAAGATATTCATAACATTATTCGTGCCGTGTAAAGTACATGAGCATGTCTCCTCGTGCGCTACAATAGTGAATATAGGTAAAGTAGTAATGTATACGTCGCATGAGGAGAGATCGTAAAGGCTGTAGTTTACGCCCGATACATCCCAGTCGACCGCGACTTGAGACCGGTCAATGGGCCGTGACATAAAACCTAGATCGCGCATTCCTCTAGCACTCCCTGGAGAACACGAAGCTAACATGAACAAATATACAACTCCGTACACTAAACGAAAAGACAATTCTCTAGTCTTTCCAAACTTTACGTAGCGCTTAATACATTAAATATACATATATCTAAAGATATTTCCACACAGAATCAACTGATCGCAAAGTAAGCAGTGATTGTGTTAAGGTTACAAGACGATTGATCAACTGTATATATGTGTATATGACGGATAGGTATGTATGTGTATATGACGGATAGGTATGTATGTGTATATAACGGATATGTATTTATTATAGGTATTTGTACTGTGTGTGAATCAAAGATGCAAGCCCTAACGAAGCAAACAGGTTCATGAAGCAACGGGCTTGACAGAAAATAACACAAACACTAATATTAATTTAATAGTGCACGCAAACAGAAAACTTATTCATTCAGGACAAGTTATTCAGAAAACTCATTCAGTTCAAAAACTCAATTTTTCAGTTCGTTTGCTGTCAATGTTGACACATTAATAAATCAAAAATGAAATGAAATATTTATCGTAGTTTATTTCGGTCAAAATATTATTCGAACGGTCGGCTATTGGTCAGAAAAAATTGGTTGGTATATTTGGTTATGGTCACATTTTAAAAAGAACAAAATGTTCGTCGTTGGATTCCTGAATACGTAAGTAGGACACAAAATCTCACTAGACACTACTAGTACTTGATATAGGATGCGATACATGTATGTTTGAGACTACAAATACAAATATCTTTATTAGTGAACATATGTCTGATAGATGTTTTTATAATTAGTTACATGTTCTCTATATTCAACCCCATTAGGGTATACAAATTTAATAAAAGACTACTGGTATAATCTATAGAGACCATTATCGCTTATTTGACCGTGCGTGTTTAATTTCCTCCACGAACCATTGTGTGTAGTCAGTTCTGTGGATTCAGTGGTCTGGTACTTCTTGGTTCCGTGACGGTAAAATGTCGCATAGACTATTCAATCGAAATATTTGAATTATGTATATGCTTAAACAATATTTGCAAATTTCATTGTTTGTCAAATGCATCTGTTGAATAAATTTATACAATCATACACCTAGTTTCCATATATATATTCGTTACAAAACAAAATCACGCTGTGGTGCGACATTTTCACGTGGGGCAAATTTATTACTATAGTCTGAATTAATTTGAACGAAATGAAGTGTAAACTTGATTTTTATACAGGCTGGTTTTTTTTTCTGTGGTTAATATGACCACTGTAATATAATAATCCTGAGCTGTGATATTTTTACGACTTAAATTTGTTGTAAAACTTGAATTTTTTTTTAATTAACACTGTTATAGGACTAATTGGATACTAATAAGACTGTTAATTAGACGAATTGGATAGTAATAAGAGTTTTAATAAGACTGTTAATATTCATAATTTAGTATTTAATATTAATAAGACTGTTAATACATTCGTGTCGTCTGTATCTCGAAATGGTTTTCGGCCAAATTCTATCAATATGCCGACCTTTCCGCGCTGCTTTTGCCCCCTATTCCATTACCGTAATCTCTTCAATGTTCTTTTTGACTATGTTCTACTAATTTCACATAGTTTTTTTCTGGTTAGGTCGAAGATACGCTATTAGAATAATTAATTCGTTTGCCAAATTTGTTTGTGCGTGCCATTTTGTATTCCCCATAGACTGCCACGTTGGCCCAGTGGGGTGGTTGGTTGACCGCGACTGCCGATTTAGAGTTCCTTGATTCAAATATCGTATCGGGTACTATTGAATTATTCTATCTGTATACCTATATTCTTTAGACATCTTTGGAAATCTCCATTTGCTGTCTCACGTCACATTCATCCAGTTTGCTAGTTGAATATTTCAGAAAAGTTTTACGATTCACGAAGGACAGTACGTCAATTTTAGGATCCGAGTTTTTTTATACATGAAAGCGTGTGTGCTGTTTAGAGTAAACAATTTATAAGGTCGGAATACTATATGAGCGGAAAAGAAATGTCTAAGAATTTCGAAGTGCACGAATACATGTTGGTTGGCTGTGACAGTTGTGTGCGTTCATTGTTATTGTTCCTTGTCGACCGTGATGTAAAAATTCAATTGTGCTAAGTGACTACGGTTGTTGAAGAACACAAAATAATTACTAGAGAGAATATTTAAAAGGTGTACCTGAATACTAACATGAGATCACGCTTGTATTTCTCCAAAGACACACATGTGCAGTCTCCATAATGTGCAGTCTCACGAATCCATATTACGCGATTCTACTGCGAATTCCAAATTCAAAATTTCCTATCGATCAACAATCAATCTTACAATATTGGATAAACGAGGCACTGAAACTTGTATTAATAATATACACACATACATAAAATACAAAATTCTATTTTATTCTCTCCTCCGAGGTGGGCGTAAATGATGACGACGCGATTTATACTACTGCCGCTATTTACAACTTTCTCAGCCTGATAATATGTTTTTGTATAAAATAAATATATTAAATCTTAAACTGTTCTATCAGTTAGTAACAATCTTATTACTGCATTCCTGTTCAACAATATTTGTTTTTTAATGGTGGAAGTGAATTTAGTCAGATCTGTCACAGAATCGATAAATGATACAGTAGACGAATTCTGGAGTGAAGATCACGTAGTGGAAACTTAGCATAGGGCAAACTTAGCACTCCAGATTCATGGAATGACGATATATGCAAAATGAATGGTAACGAAGACTTTGAAAATTGAATTCAGTGGCTTGACTTTACTGAAGTCTATCGTCAGCAGAGAACCAATGTAGGGTGATGACGACGACGATAAAATTAATTGTGTACGGTTGTGTATAAAATGTTTATAGAAAACAAGTCTTTAGGGTAACATTGTTGGCAGTGAACCGTAAAGCAAAATAAGATTCAATTTATCTCTGTCTTAACAGATTCAACGTACAATTGTAACGCAGACAGACAAATTTAGTTCCGTGATTTAGAACACAAGTAGGTATGAAACAGAATTCGACCTCGCTAATATAAAAGTTTCTGTTCAAACTCTGCGATAATAAATTTTATATTAAAATTCAGCCATAAAACCGTTTTACGAGGGAATGTTTCCGATTGTACAATCCGTCTGAATTTCTCGAATAGATATTAAAGCTACAAAGATTGGGGGTTAAAGCTAACATTTCGATTAATTTGTGAGCTGTGAGTTTTTGCAAAATTAACATAACTTCTTCAGTGTATAGTATCTTGTAGTATTAAAATAGTCTGTTGTATGTAAGGCAAACCAAATGTGTAATGTGGTAACAAAAATGTGCTTCGCCTACGAATTTACTTTTCTTATCTTTTTCTGTCTTATCTTGCATAGAAATATAACGCGGGTTGCATGTTATTTTATATTAAGTATACATATGAATAATTACAACTATATCCTTTAAAATAATTGTATTATCGATACTTATGTAAATATAATACAATGGTTGAATTGTTCGTGTGCTTTACAAACTTATGCCAAAAAAATTGCATACTCGTGTCCATACTTAGGCTAGCTGTAAAAGACGAAGGTGCTGCCGCTTGGGCGATAGTGCTGCCAACTAGCTGTTGGCGCTGGCATTCGTCGAGTAAGAGCACATGTTCAACTACCTACATTAAAGAACACTCAAGGAAGTATGTTAGTTCTATAAAAAGCAAGGCACCAAATTATGAGTTCTACGTAAATATTGTTGTACGGTTATCAACTGTTTCACTTTTACTATTTCATGTAAATTGAAGATAACGCTGCTTCATCGTTTCTTTCTTAGTAATATGTGCTATGCAATATAAATGACTTGTTCTTACCTGTGTGGTGGGATTGACGACGAATGCTCTTAAATACGAGCCAATGTAAGCCGGCGTGGCCAGTAGCGCGGCCAGAATCCAGATGCCGACTGCTGTGGCCACTGTGAGTCTGGTAGCGCGCTTGCTTCCTCCTGCGGGCAAAATGTATCATGTTATTGATTATTACCAACTCTATTATAATTCCACTGTTCGACACGTATATCCTGTTCAAATGAGAAGTATTAAGAGTGTGTTTAACATTTTTATTCCAACAATATTCCCGTGATACAATGTTCCCGCGTAAACAATACTCCCGTGAGTAATATGGTCGATGTATCCGAACGAGCTTTCATTTGACAGCTGACATTTAGCATTAAAGCCGTCATTAATACGCCGATATTAATTGTTATTATTAATTAACACTTTATACTCGTATCTTAATGTCGGTTATGAGAAATAAAATGGTTTTAACTACAAATCTAGTTTCCTACAAACAAAATTCATTATCGATCCTGCAACTCAATTTATTTTCCATCCGTAATCCTCAGCAGGATGACGCGATCTGTCATATGGAGGTTCCGCACGGGCTGGAAAGTGACTTTTTATGATAAAAAATGCACAGTGCCTATGGGATAAAAATGTATCCCAAATTTGTAACGCCCGAACGAAGTATAATCAAATTCCGTGTTTGGGTACGCGTGTTATATGGTGGCTTATATTGTAAATGAGAAAAAATACTCTTTACGTCTGCAACCTTGTGTTACGTCGAAATCGGTGATTTATTGTGTTATCATTTTCTCAGGATATAGCTTAAGCGTTGCGGAAGATATGCGAAATCTAGAATAAAATGTGAATACTAATCTTAAGATGTAGCTAAAGATGCCGGACACTGTGAATACTTCACGAAGAAATCCTTCGGCAGAATGTACATACAATGTACATGTAAATTTATATAATAAGTAAAAAAAAATTGTATCGTAATCATTTGGTTATCCGCGTGATTGATATTATAAATTGTGGGACGCTCTCTGTACAAGTCACTATCGGTGGTAATTTTATATTCTCTATGACTATACGGCTGCCTTGTGGTTCTGTTGGCTGAACGGACGATCCTGGGTTCACATCCCCGGTAGAGCGTTACACGATTTTTCTAATTTAGATTATCTAGCAGTGACTCGGAGTTCAGATATATGTCCGGTATGTAGCAATAGACCCCCCACTTATTTCCATAACGGAACATAATCGCAACTGGTTAAAGCTACTAGTGTAACCTCCTTTGCCTAAATCTTCGGAGATTACAGCGTAATGTTATGTTATGAAAACGCTTAGTTTTCATATACCTATATATTATTTTATGTAACTAATGATTGATGGGTGTTATGAGTCACAGAAAGTAGCGCGTCTGCAGAGAGCGACAAATATAGAAGAAGAACATTAGGTTTATTTGAATGGAAACGTTGACACTTCCTGCTTTCTACCCACCCCTTAAGAGACCTAGCGTGATATAATATGATACTACGCACCAAGGCTGTATAAATCTCAAGACCCATTATATTGCACCGTTATTAAATTGTATATCATTGTCTTGTTTCGCTCTCGCTATAAAATCATATCCAGTTTATTGAAATAGCTTTTTTAAAATGAAAATAAAATGATGAAAATGAAAGATTTTCTATGACATAATCATAATGCCTTTAATCAGCTTAACTTTTTATAATGACTTCCGAAATATACACATCGGAAATTAGTTTTATAAAATTACTTTTTTTTAGGATTTCTATCGGATTCATCAGGATTTGAAACACTTATGTGATAGTTATTCTAGTACTTTGCCCTACCTGTGTTATAGTCGTATGGCTGCGGCTTTAATATTGCACTGTCTTATTCTCTTTGCAGGTCATGGTAGATGAGTGGGCAGAATGGGTCGTATCAGATTTTACGCAGTGAACAAACAAGCAGATAAAACATTTAAAACATGTATTTCTGAGGTTAAGACAGGTACGTAAGCAAAATTTATTACTATTAAGAATCTCTGTAACTTCACGCCTGAAATCCCCGAAGGGGTAGGCAGTATCACTGCATCTAATCTCTGTATTTTATGAAAAGAAATTTCATGAAATTATTTTAATTTTGTGGTTTAGCCAGTAGGGCCAAATCGGGCGAGAATTCAAATAACAATCTCTGCTTACTGGTATTTTCAATTCGAAACGCAATTATGCGCGAATTGCTGCTTGCCGGCCAAATAGAATCCTTCGTTGCGACCTGAAAGTAACTAATAGTGAATCAATTTAGTGTCTACTCACCCCAGTATTATTTCGACAAAAACAAACCACATGCTGGAATAGACGTAAAATATGTCACATCACGCCTCTTTTCCCCGAAGTGGTAGACAGATAAGTATAGTGCTCCCATTTTGTATAGTTATTACCCATCAAACATGACTTGATCCTGTTGCCATACAAAATTTATTTACATATTTATTTACATATTTGTCTATTGCACAACAAAATTCAATACGATTTCTGGTAACGTACATAATGTAACAGCCTAACATAAGAAATCCGACCTCTGTATATATAATCCTTTATAGAACTTCGCATGCCACCCTCCATTAGGCCTAAACAAGCCTCTTTGTGCCTTACCGGAAATTCGTACAACTCACGCGAGAACGACCGCCGCGCCAGAACGAACTCGCCAACAACGCCAACTAACTTGATAAAGTCTCTTTTCGCTAATGAGCAATATTTTTCTCGAATAAAGAATGTAATTTCATGTTTCCTTTTTCACTCGATCGTATTCCACAGAAACCGATATGATACCGCCGTCCACCACTGAATTAATTATCCAACATTAAAAAAAAAATGAAAGAGTCATTGGCCAGTGATAGCGACCCTTGGTGAAATATTCTTCAGTTCAAATGAGTACATTTTTAAATTTATGAGATTAAGACACCAATGATTTGTTGAAGGCGTAACCGAAAAACAATTTTACTACTGAAACACAGCGTAGTTCACTTAATGTCAGCATGAAACGGGAACAGTTTCTAAATATTTATTTTTAAGAACTCACACAACTTATTTCAGGCTGTAGTATAGCCGCATTTAAGTAACACACCCTGCAAATTGGAAACATCTAGACCACTGAAAACTTGAAGTGAAATGTCAAAGATGAAATATGAACGCAGTTTGATGTATGCAATTAAACTTTGTACAAATTGGATTCAAATTAGATTGCTCGAGCATAACCGGCGTTGCCACAAACGGCTGGCTCGCAGTGCGCAGCAGAAGACGGCCCAGCGATTACTATGGAAATTGTATGCGGTTGTCTACATACGCCAATTTCTCTGTTGACCGCAAGTTAACTAGTTCGATATTAACATTGTAATTATAGATGCGACAATAGAGTTGCAATTAGTGGCACTGTTCTGAGGTCGGGTGTGTTGCAGCTGTTGCAGGTCTCAATAACTGTGCAACTACTCGTAGGATCGAAATTCTAACTTTATTTCGTTGAATCATAAATTGATTATTCGGGCTTATTGGGTAGCTTTTTAAAAATTTACTGCAAATGGTAAACTATGGAGCTGTCTAAAAGTTTATGTATAATGTTTATAACATCATAAAAACGTAACTTTGCGCCTGTAATCCCCGAAGGGGTAGGCAGAGGAATGCAGAACATTCCCACGATTCACCGGTTACGTTTACGTCCCAC
>DWEI01005831.1:0-10526 GCA_018245875.1 Mysoria ambigua | reverse complement strand
GAAAATCTAAATTAGAAAATTTTGTAGTGTTCGACCCGGGAATCGAACCCGGGAGCTCCCGCTCGGCAGTCGCACCTGCAACCAACACGACCAACAAGGCAGCCCTATTTAAAATTCCTATTTAAAATTTTCTAAATAGATTTTTTTTGTAGCCTTCGACCCGGGAATCGAACCCGGGACCTCCCGATCGGCAGTCGCACTTGCAACCAACACGAATAATGTTATTTGAACTTACTCTTGTTTTTGAGTGTTTCGATCTTGAGCGGCTACTACGGATGATTTGCGTCTGCCTAACCGATCCCGTGATTCCTTTTCATTGATGAACCCTTTAAGATAAATGCAATTATTTTATTTATATCACATTTTTTCCCGTTTGTGATCTATCTTGATTGCTAAATAAATAAATAAATAAACAAAAATAAATAAATAAACTTTACCACCAAAACTGGCTGGTTTCTTTATATCCGTGGAACCGTTTGATGGTGACTTCTTGGTGGCGGGGGCGTAGACACTTGTAGTTTTGGATGGCTTTTTATATCCCACTAGGTATGGCAGAATAGAATCAAGTATACCTTCGTTTATTACCTACAGAAAATAAATGGTTATTGTAAGATTGCACATAAGTAGATATGTAAGAGGGCTCAACCCATAACTTGATGTTTTTCGAATCAAACATTAAAAAATACCTACATCATTAAGCTTACAGTTGAGATTGGCTTCAGTCCAAACTCCAAGCATTTCCACTCGCGCTTCTGAGTGTAGAGATCGTCTTCGGCTTTTTCCTGGAACATCAATGAAAAGTATAATAGCGATTAATTATTGGGTGTGATGGATTTAATAATAACGGTTGATATGTTTAATAATAACGGTTGATAAGTCTGATAACCCAAAGAAGACAGTAGGGTACAGCTGGATTCGAAAGGCCCATGACCGGGCGGAGGGCTCTAATTATGGGAGGCTTCTGTCAAACAATGGGACCTGCCCAAAGGCTGATGATGACGATGATGATGTTAAAATTTATACCTACCCTCAATTTCACTACAACTGAACCGTTTAACAGTTCCATCAGTTTCACTGTTCTTTTTTTCGAGAGCTGTGTCACTCTTACTGGTAATCGGCTTTTGTAAAGCAAATGCGGTCTGAAACAAGAGATCTCTTTCTTGTTGTTCAATAACGTGATTTATAACTGTCAATTTGGTCAATTCTTCCCAATTTATTTTTGATCCTTCCTCTTCATCGCCTTCCAAGTGCTCATAGACTTGATAAGCTGTTTTCATAAAATCAAAAAAGTCCTTCACTGTGATTATTTCAGCTGGGATGTTGGCTTTAACTATGGAATTCCTTCTAGATGTTGAGTCGGATCTTATGGGACTCTTAAGTCTTTTGCCATCTCCCTTTTGCATAAACATCGAAGATGCATCCGTTTCCTGGTGCGGGCTTGCCATTTTTATTCAACGAATGATCTTATCGTTGAAGCATCACTATTGTGTATTGATCTAACAAGACTAGAAACTTGTTATTAATTTACTTACTTCAAATAGCAAAATTTTGTTTGCTATTTAAAATTTTAAATAACTCGACTAACGTCGTTGAGAATTCAAATAAACAATTCCATTATCTTCAAATTTTGAAATGAATTTCTCCGCTTATAAAAGTAATAAAACGCAATAAACGTAAAAACAGTATAACGAATATTATTGAATAGATTCAGTTGACAGTTATGTATTCATATTTTGTAATGTAGCTATGGGCGAAAAATATTTAACTATTAATTGTTATTGTATAATATGTAATTAATTATTTATCTGTGACCATTTCATTCCAATAACAATATACATTGTTCATCTGTGAGTAACTGTGACTGATGACTGCCTGACTGAAATGAAGTGATATGTCATATCAACATTTTAATATTATTTTGTTGTTCAAAAAAGTTGTTTAGAATGTCCATGTCTACATTTTATTATGGACAGTTACCAACCCGAATATGACAAAGACAGTTTGTTGTCTGATACTTTCTGGAAGACACCGCATCGCGCCATTCCGGGCAGACCTCGTCAAAGGGTCGAACAGAACGAGGTTATGTCGGGGTCATCCTACCAGCAATTCCAGGCGTCGGTGAACGACGCCTGGGATCTCGGCGACGACGACATCATATCCGGCATCGCTGATACTAAAATATCGAAGGCCATATCGCAGACTGCTGCTTTAAACGTGATAAATTCACATAGGAATAGTACTAAGAATGTAAACAAAAGTGACGTCAAAGTTGAGAGTGATAATGTGAAGCCAAGAGAAGAAGCGGAAACCGTAAGGAAGAATGAAGTTCGGAGGATGGTCGGTGGCTCAGGGAGTTCCAGTGGACCATTACGGCATTACCCTGGACGGCCACGTCCGGTGCGTGCCTCAGCATTTACTTCGCGGGAGGAGAGTAGTGAATCCAAGTTAGAGCGCTTCCAACAGGTACTCGAGAGTTCTGTACTGGATCTAGATGAGCTGAAACAGCTCAGTTGGTCTGGAATTCCAATAAAGGTCAGTCTTTGTTTTATTGTTTTTTGCATCATACACATAATTATCTTCAAGATTATATAGCATAAGAACATTATTATGTTATGCTCTTAATTAGTATAAAATATCCCCTTGAATTTGTCCTTTTATATTAGTACAATGAGAGTTAGTATATTTCTGTCTGAACATTTGACTTGAACTATAAGAAAGGTATATTATCTGCTCTGAACACTTTTAAATCATCCTCTAAAATTTTGAAATGATGCATGAAACATGAGTATTATTCAAATTCTCATATAAATCATAGTGGCTACAACTAACGCATGATTTCATTATTTTATCCTAGTATTGCACATTATGAACTGTGTAACCTGTCAAATATGTATCTGAATTTGACAGTCTCATATTCCAATTTAAAAAGTTCTATACGAATGGGATATAAATAAGTGAAGATGAATAGAATGTGTTTTGTAATAGATGTGAAAATACTATTTTTCATATCAGTCACTGGCGACTGCTAATCAGCATAACTCAAGGTGATCATAACAATGATAAGTATGTTTCTGACATACTAACATAATTGTGTGATTGTACAGTTTAAATTTGATCATATATTTTAAGTAATAAGCAAATATGGATATACTTGTAACATCATTCTTATGATCCTCAATATGAAAAGTATATTACACTCAGATATTTTATTAGTTACATTTACTTCTCACTATGAAATAAATTTTGATTTTATTACTCTGCACTGAACACAAATTAAGACACCTTGACACCATTACAATTTCTAAATGAGAAATTCCAATAGTTCCCTACCCAAGATTTGCCCCAAGATCTCTAATTATCATTACCTCTTCAAACCAATTTTAAAAAACTTTAAATTTTTAGTCTCTCACATTTTTTTAAATGATGGTATGCACAGATGTGTCCTAACAAGTATGTCTCGGAAAAGGCTATTCAACCTTGCTATCTTCTTGCTACCTTTCTATCTGTCATTACATCAGATAAAAAATAGATTTACGTCTATAATATTTTAATTTTACCCCTTAATATATTCATTGAAATCATTTTTACATACACTATTAAATCTCACACTTTACCTTAAAAAATAGTTAATTATTAATGTCAGGATGATATTCTTTTTTATATTGTTTATTATTATACATAACCTCAACAGTCATTAGCCTTTGTACTACCACTGTAAAGGTCTGCCTAGCTCACCACCGAAAATTGTTGTCCAATTTGATAGTGGTTTAGACATAAAAGGAATGTTTCACCTTGAAGCGTCATTGGTGTTTCGATTCATTCACATTTATTCAATGATATATTGAATGGCGTCCGTTTCAGGCGCGGGCTGTGACGTGGCGGCTGTTGGCCGGCTACCTGCCTGCGAACACGGAGCGGCGCGCGGAGACCCTGGAGCGCAAGCGGGCCGATTACCAGCACCTCGTGCGCCAGTACTACGACGCGGAGCGCGAGGAGGACACCTACAGGCAAATACACATCGACATCCCGCGCATGAGCCCGCTGGTCGCGCTCTTCCAGCAGATAACTGTACAGGTAAATATTATTATATCTCACTTTGGTACGTTTGTTTCACTTTATTCAACCTTCTAAAGAGTTTTTTTTGTGTTCTATATGTCAAATCGTTAAGTAATTATGTTTACCACATATATTTAATATGACATTACAGTATGGTGAGACCATTTATTGTAAATTTGTATGTTGTGTATGCATGTGTGCATATATCAGTCAGTGTATTCGGCACCTTTATATTTTATTTTCAATAAATTAGTATTATACCAAAACTCATTAAGTTTCGCTCCCTATAACAGTTTGCTTATTATCATATTGTATATTAAAGGTTGTAAGTTTATTAAACAAACCTGTATTCCGACGTACCGTTAACGATATATACGTTGACTTAAAAGATTTTAATACGCAGCGTATCGTTTGTTGTAGAGAATAAACATACAAAATAGTGAATAAATATACAAAATAAGTTATTTTTCACACTTTAGGTGATGTTCGAGCGGATTCTTTACATATGGGCGATACGTCACCCGGCGTCCGGCTACGTGCAGGGCATCAACGACCTGGTCACGCCGTTCTTCATGGTGTTCCTCCAGGAGGCCGCCCCCGGCAAGGAGCTGGACAACTTCCCGCTTGACACCCTCGCACAGGAGCAGCGTGATGTTATAGAGGCTGACTCCTTCTGGTGCCTTTCCAAGTTCCTTGACAGTATACAAGACAATTACATTTTCGCTCAACTAGGGATACAGTATAAGGTGCGCTATATTCATAACATAGTACCTAAATGTAACATTATATTCGTAATTGAATGTTTAGATTTACCGTCTGCTCTTAAAAAGCTAACCTTTCGAATGGTACTCGTTATTAATTACTTCTTGTGTAATACGTACTGTAATTTGGCCGCAATACAAATTTCGACTACCACTTTTACTGCTGAATCGCGTTATTAATTTTTTACGTCAATAATTTTATAGCAACATATCAAAGTGCCGTTTGATTTCTTTGCAGGTGAATCAACTAAAGGAGTTGATACGTCGTATAGATCTTCCGCTGCACGAGCAGCTGCAGACCCACGGAGTGGACTATCTGCAGTTCTCGTTCAGGTGGATGAACAACCTGCTCACGAGGGAGATCCCGCTGCCGTGCACCATACGCCTGTGGGACACGTACCTCGCGGAGTCGGACGGCTTCGCCACCTTCCAGCTGTACGTGTGCGCCGCGTTCCTGCTGCACTGGCGCGAGAGGCTGATGCTGGAGAAGGACTTCCAGGGGCTCATGATACTGTTGCAAAACGTGCCCACGCAGAACTGGACCGACTCGAATATCAGCGTGCTGGTGGCCGAGGCGTACAGGCTGAAGTTCGCGTTCGCCGACGCGCCCAACCACCTGCACCACGCGGGCAAGGCGGACGGGTGACCGGCGCGGGGCCGCTGAATGTGACCGGCGCGCCGCACGGCAGTGATGTGTGGACTGGCTGTTTGTAGGGATATGGTGTATGTCTGGATTCGGCAGGGTATATTAATCTTGCGTGGCCCGCTTCAAGTCTGACTGGCCAGCGGGGCCCTCGCGACGATGTGTCCTACCGTGGTCGAACTCGGTACGATGTTGATATTAGACATCTATCGATCTTTCTCACTGTACACATAAAAAAGTGGTTGTTAAAGCTGTTCGCTTCTATCGTTGTGTTACGTCTTCAACGCCGCGTGGCTTTCGGGAGGCGCACTGTTCATGGGGCCTGGCTGCAGCCGCAACTTACGTTGTAAAATATCAAGGCCTAATTGTATATTGTTTACAAGCAGTTTGGTACCTGTGCGATAACTTCACGCTCGTTGTGTAAGCAGATACGTCCTTTTTTTTTTGTGACTTTCTTTTATGTAATATTTGATTTTATGAATATGTTATTTTATTTAGATTATTATAGCACAGTACGTTTATAAAGTGTTTTATTGTCCTTAATAAATATACAATTCTGATTACAACTTGCTTTCATTCGTTCAGTCAATTATATAATATCAAAATCGTACGGTAAGTATATGTATATTTCCATATGAAACATAAGATACTGTTCAGAGAAGAAAAATAAAATCGGTATTTGATATTCAGGACATAACTTTGATCTGCTGTGACCTAAAACTATTTAGCATTTTGGAAGCTTCTGGATGTTTTTTCTTACTATGCTAAATCTTACCTACTATACGTATATTGTTCCGTTTAAAACGTTTAAACGGAAAGAACTGGAAGACCAATGACAGTTCCTTTATAGTAAATTATACAAAAAGCGTACTCAATATTACAGTATTTAAGATAATACTACTAAAATATTACGCAGACGAATAATTCAAATAATTTACAAATGTACCGAAATATTTAGTAAAATTTGAATATAATGATAAAACATGCTTCACCTGACTTTCTGCATATTATTCTACTGTTTCACTCAGTTACTGTTACACTGACACAAAGTAATAAAAATTCTAGGGTATTTTTTAAGATTTTCCGGGGAATAAACATCCAAATTTTTCAGTTCCAGTTCACGTTACTCCACTACAAAAAAGATATATTCGAACTGAAACTAAACGATCCTCTAGGAGTTGTGATAAAGGGTAAAAATAGCAGAGGAACTACAATTTGTTAAAACAATATATCTAGTATATGTAAACATGTACTAGATATATTTAGTTTATTATTATTATTCTGCTTTTACGAATTATTGCAAAACAATATCTTTATAACTGAATTAAGTATTCGATTTGCCTTTAAAAATCATCCAATAATAATAATGGGTAGCAATTATTGATAACTCTAAGTTAATATTACACTAATTGAATTTCACAAGAGTAAGTATATAATATCTCAGAAATATTTATTTTGTTCGATTTATAAGTACATTTAATTTGTTGCATTTATAGAAACATCCATAATATAATTCTTTTATTGTAAAGTCGACATAATACTGCATAAAAACAACTATAAAAAAAGTTATCAAATCTAAGCCCTAAGAGAATGTTATTACTGTTGTAAACGAGCCTAATACAGCGAAAAAAGGCGCGCCCACGTAAATTTGCTATTATATGTATTCAGGCTCTATTTGTGTCTCATGCATATTGGCAACATTAACCTCCTGAACTTGCGCAAAAGAACGTGTCCTTGACCCAGACATTGACAGCAGCTGATCGACCTGCAAATGTAAACAAGAATTTCTTTAGTATCTGGTATACAGTCATTACCGAATTTACATTTAATGTTGTTACTTAGCTTTTTATCATGATATACCAAATGTCAATGTCAAAATATAAAAGAGTCACAAACATTTATAACGGAAGTTAGAGAAAGTAATCAAAATATTTACAGGAAGAAATCATGTCTCTTTGTGATTTTAATAATGTGTTTTATTTAGTTATATGTCAAACAGAAGTTTCTGGATGATGTAGTAAGTCATAGATACTTTTTTAATCTATTTTGTTTATTTTAATTAAAAATTATATTTTTACAATTTGTCGTTATCCTAACAATCACAATTCTTATTTCTACAAGATAATTAAAGGTAGTCGGAATGTGTGCAAAAAGGCGCGTCTGAGGCTCTATGTTTGGTTTGATCTGGTCTGGTTTCATCACTAATCTACAACTGCATACCTACATGAAAGTAGAACTCTGCAGTAGAAATGAGAGGATTAAATAGTATTTGTAGGATGATTATAGGTTATAAGCTAGCAAAATGGTGTTTATAAGATAAGTATTAAAAATAGGTGCTTAGATGGTTTGAGCAAGTGGAATCAGTGATTGATAGCAATATTATTAAACAGATTTTTAAAGCACGTAGGCATGGTAGAATTAATTGTAGACCTTTGCTTAAGTACTACGATGAAATCGAAAATGTCTTAAAGGGAGGCCAAGTAAATCGAGTACTTAGTATTTCATGAAAGTATCTACTAGAGACGTAGAAGATTATGAAAGTTTTATTTATTGAGTACCCCTATAGAAAATAGGCATGAAAATACGTTTCTACGTTTCAATAATGTCTAAGGAGAATTAATAATTCCTAAAAATTTAACATATTACAATGCTTATATGCGGCTAAACATGGCACTATATGAGTTCAATATGCATATGCAACCCGTGCGTGATAGCTCGACACTATAATATTATGTATTAATACATACAAGTATTGTAGAATATAAATGAGACCTGTCGAAAACATAAGCAACGCGCACAATTACTAAAAAAGGTACAATTATAACTCTTTTAACTTGCATTGAATTTTTAGTGACCCCTGTGCCCAAGTGAAAACAATCAAAGTAACAATAATTGAACTTAGCACGTAATTGAATAATAAGGAAACGAGAACAACAAAAGAATCGTAAAATACAATACAAAATAACAGTGAAACTAACATCTATACCATATTATTAGCATGCAAAAAACTAGCAAGTAGGAATATATATGTATTGATTGATGACAATCGTACTAGTGGCCGCTGTGTGCGCCCTTTTAAGACGTCTAGTTTTGGAAATCCCTTAGTATAAACATGTTACAGTAGCCCAGTATACGTTTCATAAATCGGATTGTATAAGCCGAAACATTAAAGAGACAAATCTAAAAGGGAGAGTTTGGAATTAAAACTAGGAAAAATATTTTTTTATGTTATTGTACTAATAGCTAAGGGAGCGTTCAAGTATTACTTAACGAAATTTGGGGAGAGTGAAGTGGGGCTTGTAAAACTTTACAATGCTTTTTTACTACGATTTACAAATCTGTCGTTCATTTATTATTTCTGCAAACAAGGGTATTTTAGGGACTAACTGGTACTTTACTCAATTTATTTGTCATTTTTAGATAAAAATGGTCATTTTGGTGTTACAGGGTGCAGAAAATGTTACGCCGCGTTACATTCAAGAATCTTTAAAAATTGCGTTACGTAATATTTGAACGCTCCCTAAATATACATTTTACACATAATATTTTATGTCAGTGTATCATAAATAAGAAAAAAACATAGAAATAAGAACACTTTACTACGAATCAATGTGGCAATCCTTAATAGAACAAAATTTTGCATCTAGTACGCATGCATGCGAGTTCAGATAGTGTTAATGTGCGAGTGAGAGGAGATTAATAGTGCGAACATTTTAGATTAGTCTCCTTAATGAGCCAGTTTACATACTTAAGTGACAATTGTCACAGAGTTATTAATATTTATTATAATGACTATTTATTATAATAACAAGAATGGTACATATGCTCGTATTCACGAAAAAAACATCGTATTATCCTATTGTTTAACCTATATTCCTTCCCCAACGGTTTTCCGTAGTATTGTCATATTCTATTTTAGTGCTTTATAACCGTTATTTGTTATTATTATTATATCTCGTACGCTTGAACCACGGCTTATGATAGGTAGAAAACATTGAATGCCAAGCATTTTGACCTATATAACTGACGTCCTTTTTGTACCCCAAGCAAAATCAGTTTTTCTGTTCAAAGCCGGACAAAGGTCTTCTCTAACAAACAACGTTCCTTAGGCTAACGTGGTCTGAGTCCACACTGAAGCCTCTCACCCAGAAATAATAAGTAATAGATCTGCGTTAATGTGCGGTCCTCCAGCTCTAATGAAATCCCCACGCTGAGCTATAGGTCAGTTAGCATTTAAGTCGTGTAGTGTAGTTAAGTTTCCAATTATTGTCACCATTTGATTCACATAAAGCAGCAGCTAAAACTTAACGTAACATGTAATCAAATTCAGATGCCAATTTTGCGAATTGGTTCTTGAAAACACTTTTTGTATGTCAAAATGATACTACCCCTGGAGGTAGGCAAATGAGTATGGTACACTGCTACGTTACGTTACCAGTTACGTTTACGTTCCATTTCGGTATAGCTAGTTAGTCTATTGGCTTACACCGAGCTCATATCCAGACTCCGTGCCACGTCTAGAAAGTTTAATTTAGAATAATCCAATAATGCTTGAACACAGGGCCTCTCGATCGGCAGTCGCACTTGCGATTAACGCTCGCACCGAAGCAAACGACAACGAGGTACCTAAAACTACGTATTTATAATGGTGGGTAATTTCGAGAAATCTAGGAATATAATTATATAATTTAGCGTTGAAAATGAAATCAATATATGTGTGAAAAGTAATTTTAAAACAAGCGCTGTCGCGTCACGTCTTGTTTACTCGTATATATGTAGGTATAATAATGTATATATTTTTAAAACTGTTCATAATTTTAATTTTGTATATCGGCTTGTGGTCTTTGGTCTTCCGGCCGAGTTTCCTGCGTCATTTGATAACAAAAATATGATGTTGGCAATAGTGATGGGTGATATCAAAATATCATCGTGTTATGTATAAAAATCAGTAACTATGTTATTTTACAGAGTATATATATTTCAAGAAGCTGATCAGGTCTGTAGGTCAGGTCTGTCATATTAGACATATGGAGCTTACAATCTACCCTGTAACTCATGTGGGTGAT
>DWEI01005830.1:0-10526 GCA_018245875.1 Mysoria ambigua | reverse complement strand
CGGCCCGGGAATTGAACCCCGGACCTCCCGAACGGCAGTCGCACTCGCAACCAATACGACCAACGACGCAGTATAATACCATTATGGAATTACAATAGCAGCGATGATCCGCTAACTGACGCCCGGACGGACAGATTATCGGTCGCTCGAAGGCTCACACGGACAGATGTGGAATACTTCTCATAACAGTACTGTAATGTTCTATTAACATTGTATCTCTTGATATCTAGATAATTATTTTCCTTAAACACAGTATTAAGGAATAATCAATGTGAATGAAGTAAGACAGTATTGTATGTAAAGTAATTTAACACTCGATAACACTCTGTCTGTGGCGAATTTAGCGTGAAAATATATAAGCATTGATTTTCTGTACATAAAACAGTTGTATGAAGATTTCATCACACTCAGTTATCATGAATCTGCCCCAGTGTATCTATCACTGGGCGTATTGCTCCCCTTATAAAATCTAACTTTTTGCCCTTTAGATGTTCTATGCTGTACATTTCTATATATAAGGTGTTCTATGCTGTTCTTCTATGTTCTATGCTATTCTTTAGATGTTCTATGCTGTACATTTCTATATATAAGGTGTTCAGTGCGGTGGACTAGACGTCTGTATCCGACCTCAAATAGAACGGAAATCCGTCATGAACTCCGATATAAGTCCAAAGCTACTCGTGCGCGAACGGCCTGGGACCGCTCATTTACTGCTTGGTTTTCTCTAATACCTTAAGCCGGAAGACAAATGCATACATTTTACGTAACATTACGCCTGTAATCTTTGAAGAGGTAGGCAAAATAATGTAGTACACTTCCAGATTTCAGCGATTACGTTTTACGTACTTTTCGCAACGAAAAAGGGTGATACGATGAATTTTCGTAGTCAAAATCTTAAGGCGCAGTTTTAAAAAGGAGCGATATTTTACATGATAACAAAACGAATCATTGTTAGTAGTTCCTCGTACTCTTAGCTGGATCACCTCGTAATTAGATCACCTCACAGTCGGTACACCTCGTAGTTGGATCACCTCGCGACCCTGTGTCTGCGACATTCATGGAACATATACACTTACAGTAAACATAAATGGCGTTCCATTTGCACCAGCGTGGGTAATAATTCACAATTTATGTTATTGTAATAATGGTACTTCTTTAAATTAAGTACAGTCTGCACTAAAACGATGAAACTCAATATAATGAATACGACTCCGGAACGAATATCAAATTGTACTATTATTAGCAAATTACATTAAAAATATTATAACATTCATAATATAAAATTTACTAGGAAATGTTTTTATGTCAATAATTAACAAAATGAAATTGTACAGTTGGTCAAGCCTATATAGCCTCTATATAATTTGTAACTATTATCATCTCTATAGAAATATCCTTGTTGAGAATAGAAGACAATTATGTTTCCGAACAAAACGTGAACTATATAAAGAGTGAATGAATATGAATGTTTCTTGAATGTCAGCTGTGTAAAGTGTTACCATTAATGAAAATACAATCCAATGAGACGTCCCGCGCGATGATTAATTCGCCAATTTGTGAGAGTGCGCCGGTGCACCTGCAGCTGATACGATTCTTCGCCGTGATAAATTGGATCACTTCAAGATATACTCTTTCCATCCTTTTAGCAGCCGTCTGTTTTGTCTGGAGTTTTTCTTATATACTCATTTTTTATAATGAACTTTAGATGTGTTTAATCGAGTTTCGGATTCGAACAAAACGGAACGTTGTGTTGGGTGAAAAATGGATCGATAGTCTTATAGGATTCATAGTCTTCGGAGCCGCCAAAATTTTTGTAAAAGTCATACATGTCCTATATAAATGTACAACAGCAAAAATGGTTAATACTCTTCATTGTACATATCAGAAGTAGAAAAGGTATTGATTACGAAACTATTTATTTTTCCCCGAGTGGAACTTGAACTTACAGCCCCACATTGAGGAGTCAATATCAATGTCACAGCACCAACTGGCCAGTCAATAAATAACTCACAACGCGACTTAACCGTCTGCCTTCAGGCCATTAAATATGTACAACACAATGTTGAAATCGCACGAGAACTACAAAAATAGAAAAATTTAATGAACACTTCTCAAGGTCACACGTACCTAAATCGATGGACTAATAAATAAATTATTCCGCCTACCGAAAACAATAGCTCATTTATTCATAGCTAAGCTCGTAACTCGTAAGGCTTTTTTATAACACAACGCATGAATTTCCTCGAAGGAGTAGAGAAAGAGAGATGTGGTACACGCCGGCGAACCATTACTTATATTATTCTTCCCACCATTAAATAGAGCGAATACATTCACGTGTCCAGACTCCGAATTGTTACCAGCAAAAACTACATATGTTCATGACTTAACCATCAGGTAATTTTTTAATTACTTTTTAATCTGCTTATCGGAGTGACGAAGAAGCGCTTGTTTTGTAAAATGCAAACAAAGGACCTTGGCATGAAGTAGACAATATAAAGCCAAACCGATGTTATAAAACTTTCTCAATGCGGTGCCAAATCTTCTTTTACTTAGCTATCAACAAAAGTGAACGGACGAACTTGGATTCAAATTATGGCAAATTGCTGATAAAATGATGTCATTTAAAAAAAGCACTGCAGTCAAAAGTATTTTTAAGGTTTTTTTTTTATTTCGTGCCAGAAATAGAAAAGGCGTTTTCTGCACTTTAAAGTGGAGTGGTAAATGTTACGTGGCCGTTTTCATGAGTTTTACGCTACTAAGCGCTCATTAAACACTTGGAACTAGTTATGCTTTGGCATAACTTGCTGATATTTGGTTACCAGTTAGGTACCTAATGTGGACCTTATATACAAATTGCCTCGACGTTTACTTTATCAAGCCATTCTTGTAATATAATTTGAGAATTACTCTTAGAAAGTTCGAGAAAAAAGTAATTAACCTGTAAAATATGGCAACCATTATCACCTTCACAGGAAGGGCATTACATGTTTTCATGGTGAATTACAATATAAGTTTTTTCCGACCCCTTTATATTTCTATTGTTAGAACATAAGTCTCCTTGTAGTTGTAATTGTTTTTTTTTTATTTTTTTCCCTCAGGTGCCAATAGTCTCACAACGAATTCCTTAGTGGGACGTAAATGTCACCAGTGAAACGTGAGAGTGTACGAGCGACTCCTTTGTCTACCTCTCAGGGATAACGGGCGTGATTTTACGTTTGTTTTATGTTTTTCAAAAATGTTCATTTATTGTACTGATTCCTTCAATAATTTCTTTTTACGGTCTACAGTGTTTCCGGACATATATCTTTGGGTATTCATCTTTAAACCTACAGCAGGACGTATTACATAAGTGATTGTCTTCTCTTTCAGGAAGATACATATGTGATAATATGTAATCATGGACTCTTCAAAATCAAGGTAAATAGGCCTTTTCTAGCCAGGCATTTACTAACTTAAGTCTCTTCTGCACATTTCGTTAACGGCATCGCGATCAGACTATTGTATAGTTTAAAAAATCTTTTCTGTGGATATGTTATCGTACATTGTTAAACAGAATAATATAAGAAGCTCATGAATATTCCTTAAGTTGCTTCATAAAAGTTATCGCTGGTCCCAAAGAATCTCGCAACACTACAAACTAAAAACTTTCTTAAAAGGAAAGTAATAAATTATTGAATGCTATTAAATCCACAGAATGGGGTCTTCATGTTTTTTCAAAGTTCGTCTATAAAGTCAATTTATTGAAACTCAAATTATAAGGCCACGCCGAATGATCGGACGCAGAGATGCTTCGTTGTTTCCAGTCATTCCAGTCAGTCCTACAAAAAGCCCATTCGCCATCGCTACAAAGACTCGGCGATGAACAGATATGGGATAGCAGAGCACAAGCGATTTATATAGCGAAGCTAATCCGAGTGCACTTACAACTTACACGAGTGACCGTTAGTAAAAAATTGTCAGCAATTGTTCCGTGTTTTATAGAGTACGTTTAGTAAATAACTTTGTTTGTTACTATGACTTAACAATCATTAATTCCGTTGCAAACTTTAAAACGCGATTTGAAAACGTAAGACAGTAATTACAGGAGCATTATCGTTTGGCTCCAGCGATCCACGTGTCCTACAGTTGTGAAAGGAATCCAACTTATTTCATTTTCTTTGATTTCAATATGAATAATAATTACCACGCGACACTAAAATAAATAACTACATTCATCTTCGTTCACCGTCGAAGAAAACTTTGTTGTGCAATGAAATTTAAACTCAAGCAAATACGAATACTCGTTCTACACAAACTGGCAACGAGTTTCAAAAGTAAACACATGAGCGAAAATAAAGTAAGAAAAATAACAAGCGTTGACGGAGAACTTGTAGTTGCGATAGAATGTGAAAACAAAATCGCTTTCAGACAGACAATACAGTAGGCATCTTGTTTAAAGAAAACTAAACATTTAATTTGCTTGTTAATTTTATCGAAATAGAACAGCCCATTAAAATATTTCTCGTGAAGTAGATTGCCAAAATTCACAATCTGGTAATATTTTCACTGGTAACAGATCCAATATTAAATAAAGTTTCTAATTTAACAATTCGTAATTTTAAGCTTTGATTAAAAATGAACACAATATTGTTCCATGCTGTAGTTATCAGTTAAAACCGTAATAAATAAATTCTCATTTTCTACTAAGATAAAATTAATAAATCCCATTATTGTCCATCCGATTTGTATTCAGTTATCTCCAATTGTGAGGTAATGATTGGAAGGCCCTTCAATTAATGAAATAAATTGTATACTGATACCCTAGTAGCGAGTAATTGATCAACACCAAATCTGTTTCTCACGTCGCAATATACTAAATGTATTACGTACTTTGTTCACATTCAGAGTCCACTAATTAAGTTCAAACACAGTAAATGTGCCTCAAAGAATTTTCTACCGTGCTCCAAGGAGTATCATTGGTCTACGTGTGTCATAAAAACTTCCTCGTTGGTCTAATTGTAAGCGCGACTTATTTCGCAGCTGCATTGCAGTTTGGAGTTTTACGGCTTTTTATCTCTCCTCTGTTGGAACACGCGTCTCCTCTTGGAATGAGAGGTTAAGGCCTTAATCCACCACGCTAAGATAGAAGCTTTCACAAATCTTTGAAAACAGCCTTTGTATGCTATGCTAGTTTCGATACAATGTTTTTCTTGACCGTTGTAGATATTTTATCGCCAAGCTACATTTTATGATTTATCTGTTGTTAGATTTTACTCATGGACAAAGGTTTTCTGCGCAGGTACGTGACGTATAACATGGAATCGTCTTATCCAATCATCTAACCCTCTCCGGATCGAGTATGTTACGTATTTACGATATATTACAGCGTGGACTCTTGTCTTCTCTTGATGAATAAATAATCCCCGTTACAGTCATAAGTCGATTTGAATAATTTATCAAGCTATTCAGGCCCATATTCAATGATATGGAATTAGGTGTAACCGCTCATTTCATTATATGAGCTGGTCTCTGCCCAGTTGAGTTAATGATTACAAGCGCGACCGCTAAGCAACAGGCCCTGGGTTCGAGTTCCGGTTCGAGCAATATTGGGTTATTGGGTTTTTCTAACATGAATTTACCACTAGCGGCACAGTCCGAATGGAATAGTCATTCCGGGGCCTCCCTGGGATCGTACTACTCTCCCCAACCCCACCGCTATAAAAACGTGACGTTATGAAATTGGCACACGCGGATCCACATCGTTGGCTCAATTCGATCACAATGTTAGAGGCGTCTTGGTAAAAATTACCTATTGACAGGTCGAACGTTATGTTCTATCTTACATTTTCGTTTAGATGAAATGTTGTGTCATAAATGTTTGTGGAAAGTTATAACTATGGACTCAAGTGAAATCAATTTCAACAGTATATTTAGGTTGTAATTACAAAGCATAATACGATACTTAGGTAATACTTTGATGTGCTAAATAAGAAGGTTGATGCGCTGCGATTTGCTAACTTTCCAAGTAGCTCAGGGATCTCAGAACATCGAAATATCGTACTTACCTTAACTCAGAATTGAAACTTATACATCAATTTATAAAGAGAAATCTTTGTAAACCTTTTCAAGAATTTATTTGACTGTTACATTTCATATAGGGAAATAGGGAAAAAATATATGCATACTTAGATGCCTATGTGTTATAGAAACTTTAATTCCAAAGAATAAAGCATTAAATGTTTACAATCATATCACCAATGTTAGCCATTTAATTGTCTGTGGTCACGATGCTAATGTGATATGATAATAAACTACTGAGGAGTGTCAGTGTTCAAGATTAAAAATTATTCATCACACTACAATTACGACTAAAGCCCTTTCTGGACACTGGTACATATTAACGTTACATGAGCCGTGACATAACCGATTAATGACTTTAAACAATCACGTGTATGCATCAGAAGCCTTATACGATGCGAATTACAGCGGCTTCAGTCGCCAGTAAAGCTAATCCTGCCTCTGATATGATGAGAACGTTCTATAATATCAAAATGCTACGCAATTACAGAAATTAACCCCTGAAGATGTAGGCAGAGGAATGCAGAACACTCCCACGGTTACGTTTACGTCCCATTATGGAATAGGTGGTGAGCCTATCGCCTTACATCGGGACACCATGATAACTAGACTCAGAACAAATACTAGAAAATCTAAATTAGAAAATTTTGTAGTGTTCGAACCGGGATTCGAACCCGAGACTTCCCGTTTGGCAGTCGCACTTGCAACCAACACGACCGACGAGGCAGTCATAGATTCTTTAATTTTTTATAGGTCAATTTTCATTAAAATACATCTTTAACTCCTTTTGTTTGGTAGTTAATGCATCCGAACACAAAAGTAATTACAAAAAAAGTTGTTAAAAATGATACAACATATATTTTATTTTAATTTTCATGATTTGTTTACTCTCATTTTTTATCACCATTTCGACAGTGATAATCAAATCGACTGGAGTTTGATGAACCGAGAATTATCACATACGGACACTGGCGCGAAACTCGGTCGTCATTTAAAAACTGATCTCAAAAATGCTTTTACGGCTTAATTTCTCCACGTTTCCATTCGTCTTTCATTTCCAGTCTGGCGGAAAATTTGTCAAAAGGCTGCACTCAAGAGATAGCAGTGAGTCATTAATGAAATTAAATTTTGTTATACGTTCCTTTTCTTGTACAAGGAGGTAGTTTGTATTTACGGTTGTAAAATCCTTTTATAACCAATCATTAAATTATGTCCACTACTTCATTTACTCCGTAGCTAATATGTGTGTGTGTGACCGGAAAGCATAGGTGGTCCATATTGAGCGGAACCTTAGTGTGAAATAAAAAGTTGTTATTAGAATATAGCAATTGCTATTAAGAAAAAAAAATTAAACTCTTTGAAATCAAGTTTGATTTACAATGGAAATTTCATTTCAAAAAACTCTTTGAAATGAAATTTCAATGTTAATTAGGTACATCAACTATTAACTGATAAACGTAAAAAAATTAACTGATATTTATAACATTCCATAGGACACATATAACGTAACTGTTGAAAAGTAAGATTTTTTTTTATAATAAGGAAGTAGAGGACCAGCATGCAGTCCACCTGATGGTAAGTGGCTACTGCAGCCCATGGACATCTGTAATCAACCCCAGATAAGTCGACTACAGATGAGCCTCTGCCCCGAAGGACTAAGCTAAAATGCCTCGAAAAAGTATGTCTCCCTTACCACACCCTTCAAACCGGAACACAGCAGCGGTTAACGCTGCTGTTATAAGGCAGAAATAGGTGTGGCGGTGGTGCCGCCGTAGTCGAACCACAGAGGGTTCTACCACCAATCAACGAGAATGATGCACCTCTGCTTACCCTTTCGAAAGAGATGATCGTGTTTTTATGTTATAGGTCTGATGAAAAGAGACATCATGTCATGTCATCCAACAACATAAAGGCTTGCACAACCAATTTATTAAATATATGTGTGTTCCATTTTATGAATGCCGTACAGGTTCCCCTGTTGTCTCGAATGAAAATGATCTCATTGCAGACGCGACAGAATTATTCTGAATGTGTTTACCTTGCGTAGTAACCAACTGTTCCATTTACACGTTAGGAAACTTCCAAAGACCTTTGTTTTCCATTATGCTGTTTTTTTTCCTTTTCTTATACCTAGATAATAATAATAAAGTTATTGGTAAGATAAGAAAAGAAGAAATAAATTTGATTGGCGACTCTCGAAACCTCAGATTTAGATTTGGTCGTTCGAATTTCAAATTTGTTTTAATTATGTGAATCTTAACTACCTATTTAGAAGAAGTTATATTTATAATTTTATAAATTGAATATATTAGTTTTTCATTCAATTAGGTACCTTTGAGGCTTATCAGTTTGATATTCTAACTCTTGAGCAGTATTTTATTTAAGAGATTATCCCATTACCCATATTGTTCACCAAAGTCGATTACTTCCATTAAATTTTCGAATTACGAACATCTAATTAGTAGGTATATATTTCGGTTATCTTACAGATTAAACATTCCAACAATCGTTACCATTGAAAAAAGTAAGATTAAATCCAACATTAAGCTGGTGATCTATTGGCGAGCCGGCGAGCTAACGAGCGTTTTATTCGCTATCCGAACCATTGAACCGACACTACCCGACAATTTATACCCCAATTTTTTTAGCACTGCGAATTTCTTTTCGATGCCACTATTTTACTACTTTGATTGCCTTTATTGTTAGTTTTATTGGCGGCTATATTTTGATACGTCCACACTCGTGTCAATTGTTTCTCCCGCTAAAACATTATTATACTTGTAATTACTTGACGTTATATACATACTGTATTTTTCAGGAAACTGATTGTTTCTATTTCTGTACGGACATTCTTTTCTATTCCCGAGAAGAATGTTGTGCACCCTCTATCTCTGATTTATTCAGTTTTCATATAGTTTTTTTACGACTTGAAATATTCAGTACCGGCTCGGAGTTGGGATTTGCGCCCAGTGTACGACATAGGCTTACTTCATAGTGAGACTTAAACACAATTTAAAAAACGTGCCTCTTCGAGGGCTACAAGCTTGATGTTATGTTTACGATATTTATTATAAATAATTAACTCCCTTTAACGTTCTATAAAAACAAAATTGTATACATTACATGAACGTACATAAGCGTTCCACGTGATCAATATTCTGGCTTATGTTTATTCCAGTACGGTCCTAACGAAGTTTCGAAACATCGAAGGTTGAATCGACACTTGCTCAGCAGTTCGCCACGCTTGTTTTGATCGTAAAGTAAAACTTTCGCTCTGGACGAATCGATATTACCCGAGGATATTATTTGTACGCGAGCAGTCTATCTCGGCCGCTGTTCTATATAGAAAGTAGCTTGGCAACTTTGTTTTCGTCGAAAGGGACGTTTCAATTTGAGTTTGAATAGTTACGTTGGGTTTTTGGTTGTTTCGTTGATGGTTATATTGTAATTGTTAATACATACAACGCCACGTCAGATGTTTTACTTGGCAGCCAGAGAGCAAGGAGCGTTAAGTACACCTCGCAGGTCTGTCCTGACGTTGCAAACCTGACACGTCTTGTCTACATTCATCACTCCGTTCATACAATCATAGTGGTTTACCTATATTTGTAGAGGAGTTTTGTAATTTATAAGATAACTCGATAATCGAATATTCCGCATAGTGTTCATCAAACGTATAATAATTACTGTCGATATCGCCAGGTATCTAGTTATATCGATTAAGTAATAACCTGCTTTTATATCTCTGAGATTATGAGTGTTTGCTTTGTAGTATATTTATTCATTGTTAAGTTTCATTTGTCTCCTACTGTTGAAATATCTATAATTGACATATGTTATTGGCAACCCTATGAAAGTAACTTAGGTTTAATATTTTTGGCAACCCTACCGTTGCCGTTGAATTCGTGTCAAAAGCTTAATGCGAACCATTTGTAACAGTTAGTACAGCGTAGTTCGAACATGTTCAACACTTAACTTGAATTTGATTCGTTTGTTATAAAACCATGCCCAAATTTAAATGTAGAGATTTTACTTAAAATTCAGAATAATATCACGAAGTTCGCTCATCCCCATGGCATCGGACGTAAAACATAAGTACTAACGCACTTCTTCCTCAATCCCTTTAGGAAAAATATACGGGACCCACTTATAAGGTATATAAAGTAACTAAAGTAAATAAAGTAACCATTAAATAGCTGATAAGAAATAAATAACTGAAGTAGCTGGTAAATAGCTGATAAGGAATAAGTAACTAAAGCAACTGGTAAAAAGTTGATAAGGAATAAGTAACTAAAGTAAATGGTAAATAGCCGATAAGGATAAGTGACGATAGTAATCGATAAATAGTTGATAACGAATAAGTAATTAGGATAACTGGTAAATAGTTGATAACCTAGCGTAACCGTTACATAGTTTATAAAAATGAGTAACTAAGGTAACGGGTAGATAGACGATGTCTAAATTTGTAC
>DWEI01005829.1:0-10527 GCA_018245875.1 Mysoria ambigua | reverse complement strand
AAATTAGATTTAAATGATTCTAAATGGTAAATTGAAATTTACAAATACAATTAATGATACCCCCTTAGAGCGAATCCCATTCAAGACTTAGCAGCTAAGTTCAAAACTGAAGTTTGATATCCAAACGAACAACATCACCAATGCAGCATCTAAGACCTTGGGTTTCGTAATGAGAACATCATTTGACTTCAACGATATACTCGTGAAGACAATTAAACTATCATAATGTATTCTCGAGTGTAGCAATATAGAAAAGTGTAGAATCCAGATTACAGTATTTATATTGACACAATCATGAATCTTGGCCCTATACACGATCAACAGGTACACAGCCTTGACAGCCTCGTTGGTCGTGTCGGTTGCGACTATGCGACTGCCGATCGGCGGGTCGGTACAAAAATTTTCTAGTAGTGGTTCGGGACCTGGATATGTGTCCGATGCATGGCAATAGGCTCACCACCTATACCGTAGTGGGACGTAAGCGTGACCCGTAAAACGTGTGAGTGTTCTGCATTCTTCCGACTACCTCTTCGGGGATGACAGGCGTGAAGTTACGTTATACGAAGTCACAGCTCTGAGCACTACACTCATCCCTCTTCATACACGCACACCCGTTCACAGACTTGCCCAACTCAGTATTACGAGTATTTGCATTGAAAATTCTATAATACGTTTATTATCTTCAAATAAGCAGTGATTTGATCGCATCGGCGTTTCGTATAGAATTTTTCTCACGCGCTCGCACGCGCCCATTACGGTACAATTCGAAGTCGGAGTGGGCATTACTCTAACGGCGCTATTACAGCCACACGGCCGGCGGCGAGTGTGTTCATTCGAGTTGTTCAGTGTAAATGGGAAAGGGTGAATTGGTTTTTGTAAAAGTAAACATCAGATTTCTTTTCCGTTATAAAAATTACGTCTGCCAACCCGCATCTGGCCGGCGTGGTAGACTACGGCCTTAACCCTCTCATCGTGAGAGGAGACCCATGTGCCAGCAGTGGAACGATAAAGGGTTGATATCGATATCGATAAAAATTACAATGGTGTATATAAAAAAGTTGTTTTGATATATTTTGTGGCACGCTTAACTAGCCTCCCCGTCGGAGATTACAGGCGCGTTGTTACGTGGCACTGAGCGAGTATATCGTAACGCCTGAATATACTTAATAGCAAAGCTTACTACAATCTTTACTTGCCATTTGATTCATATTTGGAAAATGAAATAAGTTTTTTTTTTAATTCGTTTCGATTCTTAAGTATTCTATTTATTTTTTTTTGTTTAACCCCACATAGTTTTATTCGTAAGTGATTTAAGATATGTTTCATTAACACAACCTTTTAATAGCCTCTCCCGCTATCCCAATGAAAGTACAACAAAACAGGTGAAACGTGCATCACACTTCTCTGCCTACCCCTACAAATACACTCGTGATGTCACGCTAATATACGATAACTCTTCACCCGCCGTACCGTTACTCAGCATTGTTACAACCGATATATCTATCAACCACACGTGTAAACTATATTGGCTATGACGACACTTTTACCTTTGTAATAACAATAGCAGAATAGCTGTATCTACTAGGCAGTGGCGTATTTACGGATATGCTCATAAACACGTGTCACATGATAGACTTTGCTACGAATTACAAAGTGATATAATAATACATGGTGACAGTGTATTTGTTTGTAAATACCGCAGTAAGCATACAACGTGACAAAAATTTCAAATTCTCGCCTTTAACCGACGATTAATAGGCAGACGAGTGTATTACAGAGAGTATGGTACTGTAGTACGCTCTGTTATTTCACCGGTTACGTTTACATCGTACCGTGGAGTAGGTAGCTTATTGCCAAAAACTGGGCACATTTCCAATATACCAGCGCCCCAGCCGGGATTTGAAATCAGGACCTCCGGATCGGCAGTCGCACTGGCAACCGACACGCGTAACGATTTCAAAAGTTCACAATGTTATGTGAAAATAAGGTAATCATTTACCTTTTGCCTAAGTAACGTCCGAGTATTTGAAAACTTCCGAAGGATCCTTTAATTGACCGAAAAAAGTTAAAAAACTACTTAAAATTTACACTACTTGGATATCTGTTAAGATATTACTAAAAAGTACTTCTTACTCAACTTAAAAGTTCAATTACAAAATTATGCAGACAATATTATGTTAATATACACCATCAATCTGTTGAATATTTTCTAAAACTACGATGAATAACAAAACATTTCAATTCGATATTAAAACAAAAGATAAACAAGCTTAAATTAAATAAATAAATATGTTAATTGCAAGAACAAATCCGCTAACCTCAAATGTAGGCAAACGTCACTGTATCATTAAATCGTACGACACGATAATACCAACATCATTAGCCCTTCTTATCGTTACTAACAGTATTAATCAGTATCTTTATTAAAAAACACCGCAGCGTACTAATCCCATCTAGAACAAACATATACACATCCCATTCACACTTACATAACAAGTGGGTAACAAAGCTATCGCTGTCCTCGTCTATCACGGATGGGAACGAAGTGTTATTCTGAGACTTTCTTGTTTATTTTTGCATTCAAACCACTCACACGCTTGTAGACTTGTAAAGGGAGCGGGCGTGTGATTTTTTTTTATTGTAAAACTGTCAATGCGAGCGTGTATTTTTTGTGTTACGTAAAAAAAAAATCGCGCGATGCACGCATGCGCGGGAAAACGTCACAGTGAGCGTCAAACAAGCGTCATTCGGACGGTGGTGTGTTGAAGTGCTTTATAAGCTTTCTATTTACAATGTTTTCGTTAAAGTTGTAGCGTTTTTTTTGTAGTTTTAAGTATTATTTACGATAAGATGGGAACCGATGTCGGTTTGGACGCTATTTTAAAGGAACTGGGACCGTTCGGAAGGTATAATATTGTGAACTATGCGTTGTTGCTGTTCCCCATTTATTTGGCGGGAATGTATGGATCGGTGTTCGTTTTCGAGGCATCCGACATTAATTATCGGTGAGTTATCATTCCATTGTTTTTTCTTGCCTAAATTTTATTAATTACATGCAAAAATGTATTATTTCTGAAGGGCATTTTATTTGTCATGTTTTCATATTTTTACCGCCTTAATTGGTTGTTTTGAATGGCACTTGAAAGCAAAACTTTTCGTAAAATACATCTTAATTAAATTCTTTACTCAAAATCCGTATATTCTGTATGTTTAATGCTTATTTTGAGGTTATGCATCGTTTGACAATTGCTTAGTAAGAAATATCCCGGCTTAACAGCGCGCATGCGCGAACTTTTGAAGCTTTACTTGAAGGGTTTTGCTAGGAGCTTTATTTGGACTCCTGTTTTAGCATATGTTATATAATTATAATTTCTTATTCTTATTATAATTATTCAGATTGTATTGGTTATTAAATTAAATTATATATTTAATTTCCTTGACAACTGACAAACATATCGTGTATATTTTAATATTTAATTGTTCTTTTTCCTTCCTATAGTTTTAAAAATTCCGTAAAACAATGGCTCTCGGCTTGCTTTTAGTGTTATCGTTGTAGTGGACACTGGCATTACCAGCCTGTTGTAATAAGTTTTGTCTAGTAACTTACGACCACGTACCACGACGTCCTACCCTAATTATTATACAATCACAGCAACAATGACGACCTATTGAACCAATCCAAGGGTCTTGGGTTCAAATCCCGTTGCGTAGCTGTGTATGAAAGTTGTTCTCAATATTGAATATCTCTTGCTGTAAGGAGTAAGCACATCGAGAGGAAACCCGCGCATTTAAGTATTGTCCATTAAGTTCTGTAAGATAAATGTAGTCTGCCAGTCCGCACTTGGCCAGCGTTGGGAACAGTGGGCATGCCTTTTGAATTACGAGAGAAGACCCGTATCCAACAAGTTAAAGGCAAACATATACATCTTCACACCAAGTCCCTTACGGGGTAGATAAAGAGCGCAGAATGCTAAATATATATGTATCCTTACAGACCTGATAAAAACAAACAGGTGGTTAGTAATGAGCATACAACAAGTATACAAGAAAATATAGTTATTAGAAAAACGCAATGTTAAGTTGTGTATTTGAGTTATATCGAGGGAATACGTATTTAATGTCGTTATTCGAAAATGTCATTATGGATATCATTATTCTCCATATTACAAACATATATGTATCTCTAAGAATATAATTTTATCTAGAATATGATATTATTGATAATATTGCAGCAAATACAACGCTGCCTTGACTTTTCACTTGACGTGGTATTTGTACAACATATCCTTGCAATCGATGTGACTTTTGCTATCGGTATTAAAGTAAATGATACACGCAATAATTCCTGAGATATAAAAGATCTTTAAGATAAATAATATGTGTAATACTAACTTTTTATATAGGTAATTTGAACAGAGCAGTGTAATAAGCTTCCACGCTTCATCAGTTAGACTTATGTCCCATTGTTGATGTGGTGAGCCTATTGCCACACACCGGGCACCAATCCAAATTCCGAGCCAGTTGTAAAAGTTTTAACCATTAAATCCGTGTAAAAAAATTCCGGTGTATGTCAATAGGCTCACCACCTATTCCACAGTGGGACGTAAACGTATATGGTAAAACGTGGGAGTGTTCCACATCCTCTGCCCTACCTCGTCGGAGATTACAGGCGTGATGTTATCATAAAAATGCAATAGTACATGACCGGTATTCGGTCTCCGGAATATGAAGCATCAGTCGTACTTGTAAAATGTTTACGTATTATATATACTGTCAATGTCAAACACATTTATCTGTTGTCAAACGATAGCACAGAGTAAAGATTTATAGAGCGTGAGACATTGACATATTAATCTCGGAGAGAATTACCTTAAATGTGTTCAAAATTTCATTTCATGAATAATAGTTCCAATTCGGCCACTATTTCGCTATGAGTGCAGTTAACAATTTTGAAAATTAAAGATCTTTTTAACAAGAATTATGCCTACTTATAACCGTAAACGGTGAGTTTTAAATTATATCATTCGATGTCAAAAGGTGGCATTTGTAAACACACAAATAAAAACCTACCGTGCTCTCCTTTCCACGTTGATCCGCAGGGAGTCAGTAAGGTATCAATCGCATCATATCATTCCTGTATCTTATAGTCCAATTGAAATATGGGTTGCAGCGGCCAATGTTCACCAAAATAAACTTATGCCCGTTTGCTACATATAAAGAACAAAAGTCATAAAACATACGTGTAAGTGAGTGACTCTACAATACAATAGGCAGTGGGTAAATATAATTATGTTTACAATTAACCACAATATTATCAACTATTTAATTAAGAAACAATGGTTGATGGATAAATACATATATTTATTAAGTTGGTTATAAAACACGTGGATATTTACTTTAGCGATAAGTGTCGTTAACAGGAAGACTCGATTGCCCCATCGCTCGGTGGT
The DNA here is from genome assembly GCA_018245875.1 of Mysoria ambigua. NCBI lineage: Eukaryota > Metazoa > Arthropoda > Insecta > Lepidoptera > Hesperiidae > Mysoria > Mysoria ambigua. The sequence goes on along the minus strand of DWEI01005829.1, from coordinate 5,077 downwards.
TGCAAGCGCGACATCCAACTGACAGAACCTGGATTTGAAATCCTGATTGCGAACTATTAAATTTACCTAACTCAGATTTTCTTGTAGTTTCTATTAATGACACCGAGTGTGGACCCATGTTCAGCTTGCGGCTCATCTCCTATTCTATGGCACATAAAACAAATCAGATGTTAAGTGGGAATAGTACACTTCTGTGCTTATCCATTCGAGGGTATTAAGGTATGATGTTATATTATCAGTGGAAATTGTGAATGACGTATTACTTAATTTCATCTATCTTTACTCTTATCGTTTTCATATTCTTTTTCTGTTAATAGGTAGATACATATTGCACCAAAAATATTTTCATGTAAAATAGTGCCAAGACGATACCGTATGGCTCGCGCTGTCACAAAATTATCAGATCGCATGTAGGGCAAAGCTTCGAACTCTCCACACCCTTATTTTCAAAACTCTACACCTCAGTCGAAGTATGTGATTTGGCCGTTCCGTTATCATCATATAGTCGTAAGATGTAAAACTTAATCACCGTTTATAATTTTCCTGTTCCAGAATAGTTCTTGTAGTAGATCACGGCCAAGTCACATACTTTGAAGTGAGTGAATGAGTCAATGGCAAAATACTTATTTAAAGTTTTAATGTTTATTAAAACCACTATGATCGTCATATCTTGAGAATTTTGTTTATTTGGTCCTAGCTGGGCCCGCGACTTCGCCGGCATGTAAATCTGTGTCACAAAGTTTTACTCGCTCAAATACCGCCGTAATACCCGCCTATATGTTGCTCCACAAAGAAAAGAAAGAAATCATATACCTAGGCAAAAAAGATGAGCTGTAGATGTAGGGTTGAGGGTTGAAGAGCGCGAGGCGGACGCCAGCTTAGCATGTCATGTAGAGCGCTGAGTGGCGTATAATTGTAACACTATAATATCTTCTAAGGTAGTTGTTTAATTTATATAGTGTAAATAATTTTTTTTACCTACATTAAATGACAAAGCTAAAAAACGATGGAGAGTTTAGTGAAATAGTAGGTTGTAGTCTTGCGCTTCGCCTGGAACACTACCATGCCCCCGGATATTATCATTAGTCTTCCTTATCCTTATTTTTATCTGCTTTTCTTGTCCCTTCACATCACGGGATACGCTAAAATCTTCTTCACTCCTACCTTTCGTTTTACGGATTATTCGAGTTCAAAGAATATTAAATAAATTAATCTAATCATTATCTTTATTATCTCCATCTTCATCAAACTGTTCTGTTAGGTTGAAAGTTTGCAATTTAATACATTAGCATAATAATAATCGAAGGTACGTGAATTGTTTTAATAATGAATTTATATTAAAATAAATCGTACTCTGAATTTAAATTTCAACAGAAGAATTTACGCACCGCTCGCTAAAGTACAATTCTGTCTAATAATACTTGTATAACATCTTATTTCATTCATTTTTAAACCTCTGCTTACTTCTCTTCTGTTTTTCCGCTTGATAGACATCAACGCTGCGAACCACACACTCGTACTTCCTATCTCTCTTCTCAGTTCTAATGTAATTTCCTGCTCATTCTGAATTTGTAATCATCCACCTTAATGTGTATTTAGAAATTTCATACATACCGATATAGTTCACGACAGACGGCTCCGCCTAATTTGAGATTACACGAATGTGACTGTGTGTACTGTGCTAAGATATTAATATAAGTATTCACAGTTGCCATTTGAACAAGGTTTTCAAGTATACCATATGACACAAAATATGAGCAGAAAATTAAGTACAGACGCATGTCACGTACAGAAACAGCTAGAACTCAGCTATCGAGATAATCTCGAAAGCAAACGATCGACAAATTCCTCACCCCCTGCCCTGTCCTACCTAAGAGGGCACATGTCGACGCTGCGATTTGCATGCATTTGCATACAACTGCAACTGAATCACGTTCAAGAGCGCATAATAAAATAAACACAGTCGTTTGTTCCATAAACAAGTTATTATTATTAACGACGGTATCAGTACTTCTTATGTATATATTTAATAATCAGAACTGGAGTTTCTGTAAGCGTTAGGTAATAAATATTTGCATATTGAAGTCAAATGTTATAAGGAGTTACCAGGGAGCACCGATTGCCAAATATTCCTATCCTTACAGAAATTCTGTGCTCTACGTAACTTCACGCCTATAATCCCCGAAGAGTTAGGCAGAGGAATGCTGAATACTCCCACGTTTCACCGGTTACGTTTACGTCCCACTATGGAATAGGTGGTTGGCCTATTGCCATGCATCGGACACATATACAAACACCGAACCACTACTAGAAAACCTAATAATGTTGTAGTTTTTTAACCAGTAATCGAACTCGGGACCTCCCAATCGGCAGTCGCACTTGCAACCAACACGACCAACGAGACAGACAATGCTGTGCTCAACCTACATTTATCATTATATTTTAATTCTAGGTTTTTTTTTATTTACGATACCGTGAGCCAACTGTTGCACGGTAGCCAACTTAGTGTTAACATGTCCTTATCTACGCTCAATCAGTAACGGGTTCAATACTTTTTTCAAAACTCTTATATTGAATTATCACTGGTTTTCAAACCATTCAAATTTAATTACATCGTCGCCTTACGCTTCCGCTGTTATTATTCAATAAAAATCAAATCCTTTAAATTTTCTTCCATTTACTTCCTCATAGTCGCTAAACGCAGAACAAATACAGAGCGCAACTGTAGTATATAATCCTCAGTCCACGTATACAAATACCGTCTCTAGGTATCAGATATACAGTCCCAAAAGCACGTGTCGCATGACACCCGATGCGGCTATTTGCATGCATTAGCATAGTACGCATGCATTTGATGCATGCGCCCACAAGCAGAAACATAAACATTGTCCGCTGTACTCGACATATCTAAAATGAAATTGACCAATACATTTAGTTGATGTGCGGTTTACCAAACAAATCATTAACAAGGTTATTATCATATAGAGATAGCGTAATACATGTAATTGCAATATATTTCTTTGAACGGTGAGAACATTATAAATTGTGATTAAAATACGATCCGCACATTAATTAGGCGATTTTAAACGTAGCGTAGCCCGTGTGCCTGGTAAGTGGGATTGCGATTTTTGGAACTCTGAAGAGAGGAACTCATTATACGAGCTCTACATCCAGCAGTGAATGGATACAGAGCTATAATAATGATGCCAACGTTAGTGATGACAAAGAAAATAATCAATTGAATTGTTATGAGCAATCATAAATATTCCTATTCTGTATTTACGAACGTCATATATATCCCCCCATTAAAACTGCTCTTCACCACTACAATAAAATACAATAAGCACATACATAAACAAAATTTCATTCACGAATAGAAACTTCGAGAGATATGGCCAGATAATTGATTAAGCCCATCTTTTAAGCGCAGGTTGTTTTCAACCGTTTCCATATACGAATACATACTCGTATATACTCTCATTACTAACTCTACTACTCCTACTCTACTAACGAACAATATATGTACATATATGTCATACGAAATAAATTAAAAATAAGCTAAGCGATGTGGATATACACTCCTATATTTTTATGCATATAATACTACGACTCTAGGTATATTGTGTGCTCTACAAAAGCACGTGGCACGTTCTACAACCGGTGCGACGATTTGCATCTATTTGCGTAAAGTAAACATCGTGTGTTTAGATGTTTGCTTCGTTTGTTATTATTATTATTATCATTTATCAGTAATACCAGAGTTCTATCGTAGAGTCGGGCAAAGTATTGTTGGGGTTTTGCTAAGTTGTTATTCCATTAGTAGCCCGGACTCTATGCTTATATCCAGTGTACATCAATAGGCTCACGCGGCACGTATATTGTAAAGTTGTATAGCACGTATAATTCGTGAAAGCGGAACACTACACTCATCTGTCTGCCCCATCTAGGAAATATAATCGTGATTTAATTATATATTTCTTTTGCTTCGTTTTGATGTAAGTTAACTTTTTAATGATACTTAAAAACTTAAGTAGAGAAGGTAGTTTTAAAATTAAGTTTATATTTCGCTTTGGTCTATCTATAGTTTTGTCTCAATTTTTATAATAATTATCGATATTTTCATTACTCATCATCAACTCCTACATGTTCTGCATATTAATGAAAGGACACTTAGATAAGTCTCTACATGTCTCTACATTTTAGGTTTTTTATCTCTACGTTGAACACCGGTCTCCACTCAGTATGAGAAGAGTGAAAGCCATAGCCTCTACATATACAATTATTGAATACTTCTCCAACGATTCAGTATACTCCACTAGAGCACGTGTCGTGTGTCACTCGATGCGGCGATTTGCATGTATTTGCATGCAATTTCATCTCTACAGCATTTGATGTACGCACACGTGAATTCTGACACTAGTGGCATACAAGACGCGCCGTTAGATTGATATTGTGTGCCAGTTGGTTAAGGACATAACACATGTATGTATATTACTAAATACAATAATAAACTACATATTATTTTAAAATCACTCCAGGTCTTTTAAGACGCAGGTAGACTAAGTGTTAAATATTTTACACAATAATGCTTCGTTTAAATACACAGGCTGATTTTTTAGAATTCTGACTATTCTAAAGCCTAATAGTCTCAGATACTATAACGTATATCATACAAAAATAATTATATTGCAAAATATTAGATGTACAAACAGACGGTACACTCGCATAACTGGATTTGAACACCGATCAAAGTTGCACGAATCGAAGTAAGCGCAAACTCTACCCAAACCCGCCCCAAACGGCTGTTATTGTACGGATTAGCAAATTGTTATCTCGCGTTAACAACTCGAACCGGTTTAAGCGGGCGATCCGATCCGGTCATTATCCTCCGCGCGACACGGAAACAATGATTAATATGTACTGGAGATGCCACCGTCGTCCACAGAGCTGCAACAATTTCTCATTTGTCACTTCACATCCGTGCGCACCGCCCTCAGTCAGATCGTAGTGTAATTGCTCGCACACGACCGCAACGGAAATACAGAACACAACCAGTGATAGTCTACCGGTTCAGACG
>DWEI01005828.1:0-10527 GCA_018245875.1 Mysoria ambigua | reverse complement strand
CGAATTCTCATCTGCACTCAGTTGGACAGCTTACAAGTGACGGCATAGTGCTGAATCTTATTATTTTATGCTCTTATATCGTTCTAGATAGGTCACCTGGTGGTTCAAATGACCCATACATTTTTGAACATGGGCCTGTAGTCTACTAGTCTAGTCTAGAATTTCATTAATATATTTATTGACACTGACATTATATTGTTTGTGCCCTGCGACTAACCGACCAACGACGAAGGATCCATTGTCCATATACATACAGATAACAACGTCGCATGCCAGTGTCGCGTCTAGCTAGGGCTGTGCTAAGCCGGCGCGCGGTGTGTCCGCAGAGGGCGGCGCGGGGGACGCGGGGGACACGTGCGGCGCGGGGGGCGCGGGCGGCGCGGCGCGGCCGTGGAGCCAGTCGCGCGCGCACTCCACCGACCTGCTGTTCTGAGCGCGCCGGGGCCGCGGCCGGACGCCCGGCCGTGTTCCATGATACTCATCTGTGTTTTGTTCATCTTATGTATTATTAGTTAAGCGTTGATCTTACATGTAATGTTATGACGCAGCGAACGTCGCGGGCGGCTGCCGTCGATCCCTTTGTACGTTTGCAAGGATGTCAAATCGTAGGTGCGATACGTTCACTAGCCGATTGCGAGATAGATATCGGTCGGCGTCTCGTAGCGATCGATTTCTTTTTATTTTAAGACGCTATTCCCTAAGTTCTAGACGTAAGTTCTAAAATTACTAACTACTCAGTATTTCTTGTCTCTCGATCTTTCTACAGCCAGGGTGACCAGGTCGAGTACCAGAATTACTGCTATAAAAAGGCGGTGACGATTAATACAGTCACTAGTGCGATACTCACTGGCAACAGTATTAAATAATTTTATTTGGCGAAACGGTGAATAATTGATATCATTAAAAAACGCTCAACCTGGCAACCCTGAGTACATCTCGTGTTTTATACAAAATGTTTAACATATTGGATAGTGTTGTGTTCCGAAATCGGCGAGACAATCGATTTACAAATGTATGACGCAAAACAATGTTCAATTGATAATAAATTGCTCAATTACTGTTATATACATTTTAACAGCAACACCGAGTCATATCCATATAATGTATTAAGGTACTTAACTGAACTGTGTTAATTGTAGGGCGGAACTAACGAAGCTCGACTGACTAGCTCATAATGAAACTTTCCAAGTCTTTGAAGTATTTTACTCGAGTAGAGCATGCTTAGGAATAGGACCGAATAGGTACGAGGTGGGAGAAAAAAAATGCAGTTTCCGATTGGTCGTCCAACGTGGGACATTAATGAATTTTACTATGGCAATGGCCTGACAATCGTTCTACTTGTATGTGATTAAAATCATTCCTAAATTTTTACACGATATTTTGAAATTTTATACCAATGTATACAATATTAAATCAACGCAAGGAGAGGTGTACGTTAGGATGCAGTTTCATTACGGCGACGCTCTGGCTGTATAAAGCATTTATTCCTTTCGACGTATTTACACTTCGTGACCAGCCAGGACTGCGCTGTAATCGACTGCACGCTTGATATATTGTCGCACTATCGTCAGATTTTGTAATGAAAAAAATAGTAGCGGAGAGTGGTTTGTATTTCTTTGCAGTATTTAATAAGTCATTATATAATTGTCGCTCAGACTATTCTAGTCCCTAATGCCTAGAATTTAACGACTATATTCCGTCGCTGTACGGTGTGCATGATGTATGTATTCCAATATTGTATAATCCGCAATGTAATGTTTTTGTCCTGTCCGCTACGTGCATATGTGCGTCATATGTTACACAGCCTTAGTAAAAAAATATTTATATAAGTAGTGTGCGGTAATTTTATTGTATTATTTACGCGTTTAAGATGTGAGCTTCGTTTTTGTATAATTTGCGACCACCCGTTCGCTAAGCCATAATGACATTTGACGTGATGAATCCTTAGTTGTTGTGTTATGCTAACATCAGAATATCTAAACGGACTGTTATTATAATGGTAATGCGTATGGGTGGTCGTCGCGGGGGGCGCGGGGCAGGGGCTGGGGGTGGGGGGCGAAGAGCCCTCGAGCATTTATTTTATCGTTAGATCATTAGTTCGTAGCGTAGGGAGCCGGTTTGTTCGGGCACGCTTTAAGAGTGTCATATTATTTACAGTATACGTAGCGCTGCGCCCGCACACGCCCTTTAGTTTAGCGTTACTAAGTTATCAATTTGAGTTTATATGTTTTGACGGCGATGTTCGTTTTCGGTGCAAATAGGACACGTGGCGTCGTCCCTGGAGCACGCGGCGCCGCGTGTCGCGTGTGCGGGGCAGCCCGGCCGCCGGCCGACACTTGCCAATGCCTAGTTGTATGGTATTTTATGCATATTATGACATTTAATGTAGGTTTATTATTATCGATGACCGTACCGTAGTCCGAGTATCAGGCTCGGCCCAACGCGCACGAGGCGCGCGCACAGTCGCCCGGAGCACGCCGCCTGGTGTCGAGCAGAACTTGCAAGAAGCAGTACTTTCGTCCAGTACGTGTCGTAAGATTGTAAGAGCGACTGGACATTTTAATATGTAATACTGTAATATATTGTCATGTTTGTCACTTTACTCTTCATATGATGTAAACGTACCGTAGAGTGAGTGAGATGTACTATGCGTCGTTCCAACGAATGGACGTCCGAGACCCATAGTGAGAAAAAACAACTAAACTAGCGTTCCATTCATTCGCCCACTGTACGTTAATAATTTCATTAAGTGTTTATGACGTGCATAACAAACTTCGAAATGGTTTAAATTATAAAGAGTGAAATACAAATTTAAAACTTCTTTAAGGAGAAGTCGATGCAACCTATGAATTTGTTTAATAAAATTCGCCCGTTGTCATGGATTTATTTAGGATTTAAGATATAATTATTATATATTTAAATATTGTACTGGTGTGTGTCAATAGGCTCACACTACCTGTTCCATAATAGGATGTAAACGTTACTGGTGAAACGTGGGACTGGTGAAATGCTCCTCTGCTTACCTCTTCAGAGATTACGGGCTTTAAGTTACATTGTTATAAATATTACGTCAGTTACACCTTGTAAGGTGACAATGACAAAACTCACACAAAGCTGTTACTTTTGCTTCCAAAGGTATCTTAAACGTCACGAACGCCGCGCCTTATTCGAAGTGGGGTATTATAAGGGCACAGTACAAAAAAGAGGTAACTTTTACAAACTCATTGAAATGTCGCGTCCTGCTCAACACTGGCGGCGGGCGGAGTGCGGGGCGCTGATGCTAAACGGCAATAAAACGTACACAAGCAAACATGGTTTTTTCATTTCTACATCCTCTAAGTACCGAGCTATGTGAAATATCGTACGTCGCTGCGCTATTACAACGAACGGGTGACCCTTGTCTATGATTACCCTATGTTGCAGTACTTTCAAACATCGTTATATTCCTGGGCCTGTCTAAATTATCAATTGAGGTGTCAGATTTTGGGATTGGACTCTACTCTAGATCCGTAAGTCAAGTTTGTAAGCAAAAGCATTTTATCTCTTCTGACCATCAGGAAATTTACTAGATCAGACATAGACAAGAGACAGAAATATAAATAAGATAAAATATGAAACAATAAGTAAACAAGTAACATCGTAACAATAAAAAAGTAACATCGTCTGTTAAAAAATGATTTCCTTACACCGTTCATCGTTTGTGAAAGGTTCGGTAAAAAAAAGGACTTTAAGTACGTTAAATGATAGAAATCGCTTCTTTTTTAAATAACACAAATATTGTCTGAATGAAGTATTAGAACAATGTTACTGTTACTATATATTTGTCACTCAAGCTTCAGCGAAACTTTCGTTCAAATCACACTATTTGTAGTATAAGAGTTATCTTATAGTACCTTATGAATAAGGAGTAACTTACGAATCAATACGACAATATTAGTTTTTTAATGTAATGTTGATTACATAATGAAGTAGTATGCACCCTGCATGTGTCACTACTGTTACCCACATCCGCTATTGCGCCTGCGTGCCCCATGTAGGTCAAATTTTGAACATGCGCGGTAACATTTTACGTTAAGGTACAGTTCCTCTAACAAGACGTAACTTTTCATAAACACTTTTTACTCCACTACGTTTTACTAAGCATTTAAATGGACTGCAAATAAGGTTTTATTCCATCACAGTTGTTTTAATTAAAATCGAAGTTTATAAAATAGAATTATCCGTCAAAATTATATTGACCCTAGGCGTTTAAACCATTTTTGCAAATTACCGTTCATAGAACAGTATGATATTCGTTAAATATATAAAGTGATATTCGTTCTATGAACGAATATAACGAATATCACTTTTTAAACATTTCCAAATACGAATATCTGCTACGGATATTCGTTTATTTATATTGCATTATAATTTTTTTGTGTAATAAGTTCTCGTGAAAATTCGATTGTTAAACTTCATTGCCCAAAGTAAAGTAAATAAATAAGTAATACCAAATGATAAAGTGAACATTGATAATGTGATTATTAGGTTGTTATTATTTCTAGTATATAAACCGTAAGCAAGGAATTTAATTTGATTTTATTAACCTTTTTCTCTAAGAAATTTAGCGAAAGTGAATATGCAAAGATAGGCGAAAATTTGCGAATCGGAATATTCGCTACATCACTAGAATAATGATCTTTATTGCTATGTTCCATTGTCATGAGATACTTTGACATCGTTAATATGAAAAAAGGGCAACGTACAGATATGTTAGGTATTTATGAGATTTACTGGAGTTTGTTAGCCAAAATAATCAGCAGTAAATTATATAATAGTTACGCATTTTTCTTAATATTTAATATAATTGTAGCTCCAAAGAGTTATGTATTCTCTTTAATATTTGACGTAATTATAGCTACAAATACTCAATCAACATGCTAACATATAAAAACGTTAAATAATATACTTTTAAGCTTCCGTTATATAGCTTAAATATTATGTACCTTAAAAGAAGTAACTAATAAAATCGTACATTCGTTACATATTCATGTGACTAGTAATTATTGTTCATTATTATTCAGCATATTCCAAATATCGTAGTTTTTGAGTGACACAAAATACTTTTAATACACAAATAAATTTATACTGTAGTCGTAAGTCTGCACTACAAGGCTTAAAATGTCTATGGATTGCAAATGTCAGCTGAGACGAAAGTTGTTCTCAACTTGGCCAAAGATACGGAGAACATACCAAACATTGGAATAATAATAGAGATATTACGAAAATATTAATTCGACAAAAAATACGTATCATCAAAATCAATCCAGTTCTATAGTGGTAAATGCTACCATATGGATTTTAATAGGGTATCGATTACTAAGAGAAATAACGACGAGTCAGCGCAAACGCTACCGAGCCATTAATGCGCTTTTGACATCTTTTTATTACAAAATGTGAAGCGGTGAAGGCCGTTCGCCGTAGTTGCCAATTACGTAGTTTTCCGTGTCGTTCGTGTCAGTGGAGTTCCGAGCGCCATTCACCGCGTAACACTCGACTAGCATTTACGTAACAAGTTTCCGGCACTGCACTCCCTCACATCGTATACTCAAGGTCGGATCGATACTGGGGGCTCGCCCCACATCTCACATCGTCACAAAGCATTATCCAAAGATAAGCTGGAAGCTAGCCGGCAAACGACAAAATGCTGTCAGCCGTGTGTGTACGTGCAGCCCGCGGGGCGCGCTCTTTAGAGCGCTCTGCCTCTAGCATCGTGGAATTACCCAAATTTCAAGATTTTGGCGTGCAAAATGAACCTGTGCTCGGATATCGTCAAGGTAGCCGTGAACGCAATGAACTCGCTGATGAACTCAAGCGCACCGCTGCTGTTACCGAAGAAGTGCCCATCGTTATTGGAGACGAACTCATAAAGGATGGCGAAGTCCGGTATCAAGTGATGCCGCATGACCACGCCCGTAAAATTGCCAAGTTCTATTACGCAAGTGAGAAAACAATTCAAAAAGCAATTCAAGTGTCAGTGGACGCGCAAAAAAAATGGGATCGCACACCGCTCGACGAGCGGGTGCGGATCTGGAATACGGCGGCGGAGATGATGGCTGGTGCCCATCGCCAGCGGCTTAACGCTGCTACCATGCTGGGCCAATCCAAGTCTGTAGTGCAAGCCGAGATCGACTCTGCAGCAGAGCTAATAGATTTCTTTCGCTTCAACGTATTTTTTCTCAAGGAGAATGCAAAATATCAACCAATATCTGAAAATCCTTCAGTGACAAGAAACTCGTTGCGTTTTAGGGGCATTGATGGCTTCATTGCTGCCATTAGTCCATTTAATTTTACAGCTATTGGTGGTAACCTTGCCTACACACCGGCTCTCATGGGCAATGGTGTATTGTGGAAACCCTCTGACACTGCATTGCTGTCAAACTGGAGAATTTTCAACATTATGCGAGAGGCTGGCCTCCCACCTGGAATTGTAAACTTTGTGCCAGCCGATGGACCTACCTTTGGCCGGGTAATTACTGCTTCACCTAATTTAGCAGGTATCAACTTTACTGGATCTGTTCCCACTTTTAATTGGTTGTGGAATGAAGTTGGAAAGAATCTATCCCAGTACAAAAACTACCCGAGGCTCATTGGGGAATGTGGTGGCAAGAACTACCATTTCATCCATCCCTCAGCAGATGTGCAATCGGTTGTCACTTCGACTATTAGATCTGCTTTTGAATATTGTGGACAAAAATGTTCTGCTTGCTCTAGAATGTATGTTCCAAAGTCTCTTTATGAGCCCATCAAGGAAGGATTACTCCAGGAGAGAGCAAAACTGAAAATTGGAGATCCTATGGACTTTAAAATTTTTACTGGAGCTGTTATAGACGACAAAGCTTTTGCAAGAATCACTGGCTACATCAAACATGCCAAGGATAATCCCAAAAACAAAATTCTGGGTGGCGGAGAGTTTGATGGATCCAAGGGTTACTTTGTCCAACCCACAATCATTGAAACAACTGATCCTCATGACAAGCTCATGGTTGAAGAGATCTTTGGGCCAGTGCTCACTATGTATGTCTATAATGATAAAGATGTTGCCAAGGCCTTGTCCTTAGTAGGAAGTTCTACAAAGTTTGCTTTAACAGGAGCAGTGTTTGCCAATGATCAGAAGTTCCTACAAACTGCTTTGGACGAGCTTAAGGTTACCGCTGGTAACTTCTACATTAACGATAAGTCAACGGGCTCAGTAGTAGGGCAACAGCCATTTGGAGGTGGACGCATGTCTGGCACTAATGATAAAGCGGGTGGGCCAAACTATGTGATGCGCTGGACCTCCCCGCAATCCATCAAGGAAACCTTTGTGCCCCTGCGTGACATTGACTACCCCTATATGAGGGATTAAATGGATTGGCAACAATATAAAGTGTTGCTCAATGCAACATGATACTTTAGAAACAGTACAATAAATAATAATGTTCACTAATTTATCATCAATTATAGGCTTTAGGTGTGTAAAGATATAATATATTATTTCCATAATTAGATATTTATAAAAGTATTTTCAAGTATTAATGTTTACATTCATGTTTATCACTAATGTAGCATGTTGTCTGTAAATTGTGAAGTTTGACACAATAATTAGAGGAAGTAGCTATGATACTACAAGATAATATCATAAATCTATGCTCTGTATAAATTAAGTAGTGTGTTAACCGCAGAATAAAGCACTGATAGATGGAAGCAACAGTGATCAAGTGATGTGATATATATAATTGTTGCAAGTGAATATTTTATTTAATTACAATAGATAGTACGCACCCATTACACGCTTGGCCTCCGAGCGCCGACTAACCCTTATCAATTTGTATTATTTGCTTTTCTTATCATTCAGATGTTTCTCTCTGCTCTATCGGCACGCTATCAGTCGCCTTCGTCATCGTCAGCTCTCTGACTCAATAGCTGCATTTAAGCCTTAATTTATACTTAAAACTGACTTTATGTAAGTTTACTTTTGTTTTTTTTTGTGGCTTAGAGCAAATTCTGTTGAATTATATGTTATGTTAATTTATGGTTAACATTATATCAGGTACCTAGTTCCTGTTATTCTGTTGCGCTAATTATATAGGAGAATTGACATTATTTCAAGTAATAAATGTAATTCTGATAAGTACTGTTCCCTCTACCGTTATTTACTTCTATTGTAAGTCAATAAATAAATTTTATCATTGCTCATTTGTTCTTTCATTTTATAGTCTAAGACAAAACCTCACACTATGAGCAATAAAGACGTAAACACACAATTCCTGCTTGTATTAATTTATTATTCAGAAATGCTTTGTAATGTGAGTACTTGTTTTTAAAAAACAAATATTAATTTAGTATCTAATATACAAAAGTGAGTCACAGACATCACTGTATTTGTGGTAAAATTCCTGCGCATCGGCTCGACTAATTTTTATGAAATTTGTTGCGTATATTTAGTAGATCTCAGAATATATTCTAGGCTGTTTCTCATGTCCTGAGTTATGAGAGGCCGTAACTAGATTGTTTTTTTTTTTTTAATTTGACCAAAAAAAATACTTATCCATATTTCACTCTTATACTACTAACTCATTTTTTGATTCACTTTTTTGACTCTTGGTTTATTATATTTAAAAATATTAAGGACAATATCTTCATCTAAAGTTATGAAAATTTTAAGAAAACTATTTTAGTAAGCAAACTACGTGTTAAGTGTTTTATCGTGAATCCGTGGTTACGTCATTCGATCCATATATTACAATATTAATGTAACAAGCAACGCAAGTCGGTATTATCATTTCCTTGGAATTTGTTCTCATTATGAGTTTTTTGAATAACATCATAGTGCAGCATAAATTTATATGTAGTACGTTAGTGACAAGAATGAGTTATTTTATACTAATTGGATCACTGATTTATAGTGCAGTTGTTGCTGGGCTATCTATTAATTGGTCATTATTCAATTTAATAGCTAGCCAATTTTCTTTATGTGGCAGCATCGACATAAAATATATATACTAAATTACTTTAGGAGTCGTAAAGAGTTGACCACCTACTTGTCCGTAATTAATAGTTACAACAAAGTATGTAACAAATTATTTACTAGTTCAAAAATACATTGTATGTAAGTATGTAATTCTTTGTAAAGAACGCTGTGCGTGGAATTGGGGTCCCCTCCGCCGCGCACCTCTCGCCGCCGCTTATCGATTGTTTAGTGTTAACGTCATCGCAAAGGTATGGATATTAAATTTTATTATATTCCTCAAATAGATTTGATTTGTTTTTATTGCTTATTTAAATAATTAATAAAAAGGCTTAGCTCCTACAACACAAGAAAACAAAGGGCACAAAAAGCTTACGAAATAATAATAAAAATAGCCTTTACGTAACCATCTTGTTTATTACAGTACGTTTTAATTTTAATTATCTGACACAAGTAAATGAAGATTGAGCTTGCCACAGAGCGCGGGTCTGTGCTGCCACGTTGTCTCCCTTTCCAACTTTTGTTTTGTATTGGACACCACACTGTTATGTCCCTAGACAATTTATCTTTTTTGTTCCTAATCGTGTGGTCTACCCATTTCTATTTTAGTTTTTAGTAAGTAATCAGTGATTCTAGAAGTACTGATATTACTTACGAAATAACGTAGAAATAATCATGGGAAAAAGGAAATTACTCAGCGGTGACGGATTACTTGTCTCACCCAGCGCTGTTTTCCATTCGCGTTCCATCTTACAGCTACAGTATGATACAGAAGTATGTGAGGAGTATACGGAATATAGGAGAAGGAGGACGAGAGTTCTTATAACATCATCAGCATCAGCTATCATTGTCCACTGATGAACATAGTCCTCCCCCGAGGGGCTATGCACATAATCCCCTTATTTTCTTGCACCACCTACACGGTTGTCCATAGATGGCCAGCGCATATACCTTTGCCTAAACACATCTGCCAGGGGCGAGTTTAGTCGCCTCTTACAACGTCCTGTATCTCGGCACGGAGACGGAAAATATATTCATAGGTACTCCTCCCGACACGGATTTTTAGTTCTTATATAAGAGATGAGAATTATTAATTTGCTAGCAGGTGATTATAAATTAAAAACCATTGAAAAATTATACGTTATTATATTAATATCATAAACGCGAAAGTTTGTAAGTATGGATGGATGTTTGTTACTCTTCCACGTAAAAACTACTGAATAGATTTTAATGAAATTTTACAATAATATAGTTTATACATCAGAATAATAATACATAGAATACAATTTATACAGATATTCTGTGAATTGTCCAAAATATCAAGTACAAGTGCCGAGCGGACATCCGCGATGCGCCTCTCCCCTTTCACCCCCAGCTTGCCTGCACATCTTTTTTGTGTAGGTATTTCATTTTTCATCCTAAAATTCCCATGACATCGGTATTTACGAGGGAATAACTTTGTAAATATTGGCTGATGGGGGAGTCAGAAGCCTCCGAAACCGGCGTGCATGTATGAAAAGAGTTATGAATGTGGAGGA
>DWEI01005827.1:0-10529 GCA_018245875.1 Mysoria ambigua | reverse complement strand
CTGCAACCAACACGACCAACGAGGCAGAGGCAATAACCTTAATTCATAGTGACCCACAAATTGATGCTTAAAAATGTGTAAAATACTAGTAAAAAAAAGTAATTGTCACACGGATACACCTTTTCAAGTCTTTGTTGAAGAGAACAAATCAATAATTGAAACAGAAACAACAAAGTTAATCAAACAGTTCTGTAACAGGTTATCCTCAAAATACGCTTGACAAAATTGTTTAATATTTTCTATACTAATATGAGTTATTACAGTTATGTTATATCATTTTAAACTTATTAATATCTTACCTTTCAACTGATAAACCGGTGTGCCAACGCGCGTGTCTTCGGATAAGCTGAACTGCAACATGTCCCCGCTTTGCGGGACGAAGTGCGGCGCCCGATTTATAACCTGACCGCTGCACACCAGTACCAGGTGCAGTACTAGCAGAATTATCAGAGGATTCGCCTCGCTCAACACTGTCGGGATCTTCCGTCGTTGGAAAATGATTTCTGCCATCTGGAATGTTAACAATGACTGGTAATCTTAAGTTTTCCTATTTCCATAACATGGGCACGTAGATTTATGTAAATAGAACAAAAGAAACATATCGCAAATTTGGTTTAGAGTTCTTAATAGTGGCAGGGCAGGGAATAATAGTTACAATTTTTTAAAAATATTAAAAATTCCATATATGCGCTGTGTACGGCAATTGGCTTATTTAATTTTTTCATGATCTGACATAGGTATGTATAACGTGACTGGTGAAACGTGGGAATGTACTACAACCCTCTGCTTATCCCTGCAGGGCTGTACATGTACAGGGCTGTATAAAAACATGTTGTTAACGGAAATGTTCTTGAGTTTTAACAAGGACACTATAGAGCAAGTCAATACATTTTTTATTATATGTTCGTTTTCATTTATCGCATTAATTCTTGCATAACCAAGATAGCAATCAGGTAACACAACGCGGACCGTAATACCTTGATACTTGATCGCCGGTGTAATAGGTATCTAGGCGTATATGTATCAAGACGCAGCTCCTATTCAATGTAATCTACTTATGTATCCACATAAAATATATGAACCGTATACAATTTTAAACTTTAATAACTGACGATAATATAACCAAGACGCAGTTTGAGGGTCTTTAGAATTTAAAGATCAAAAATACCTTCATCTAGTAATATCACGTCTGTAATCCCCGAAGAGGTAGAACTGCCACGTTTCGCCAGTTAGGTTTCATGTCAAAATTTCATACGAAATTGAGAAATTACTGGAAAGAACAAAACATACTCAACACAATTGGAACTGATTTTAAAATTAAGCGTTTAGCTTTATTCAAATCCTACGGACTTCTGCGTCTGCTAGCGTCGAGTAATCTATAAATTAACACTATTATATGTAAACCATTTTTTCTTAGTTTTATGGACATACTTAAAATTGGTGTTGTCGAGACCAATCAATTAGCTTGCCCATAACGAATGTCGCAATGTGGCCTACGAGCGGTGTGAACTGTTGGCCAGCTGATACGGTTGCGCTCTCAGCGTGGTAGCGGACCTCCAAACAATTGGCCAACGAACCGGCGCGCGGTTGCTGCAACACGTTTATAATCTCGGAGATGTGCGAGACAATCGTAGTGTGGCTAACGGGGTCGCTCCGTGTAAAATTTTGTAGAAACTCGGTCACATCCATACAAGTCATATATTAATGTATGAGCTTGTTTATTGGAAAATGTTAGTCTTATTGAAGCATTCGTTGTGGAAATATTTAACGATATAAATGAACTAACATAACACCACGCCCTTATTTCCTCGATGTGCAGGAATGGCACAAGAATAGGCGTTCGATATCAATATTGATCATCAAATTCAAGTGTACCTTTTACCAAAGGTCAAAGGTACACTTGGACTTTCGCTATAAATATTGATCATCCTCATCAAATCTTCTTTTCTCCCATTATATATATACAGATCTTTACTTAAATAGGTAAGGTTGCAGAAATAGTTTGTATTATAAAGATATCAGTAAAGTCGGATTGTGTTAACAGTGTTAATTCAATGATTTCCAACACTTTCATATCTTGGTCAAATGAGCTACAAATTGATTTAATTTCTGGGTCATATTTGCAACCTCGCAATATTCAACTTGTTTGTTAAATCAGCAAGCTGTCTGATAAACAATAGACTATACATGTGACTGCCTCGATTTAATTTCGTGGCATTTTTGTTCATCGCAATAGATCTTTTATGGCACTAACATAATACTTAACTGTCAGTTTTTAATTTAATTACACATTGCGATATCAGAACGCAATGACTCACAGTTATACGTTACTTTAAATTTTAAAAACTTTCAAAAATATCGAAAAAAAACATTTTTTTATATTTACTGATTCTTTTCTATTTTAGCTTTTTCATACATTACATTTTTATGACATACGTATTTTTGTGTATTCTTCACAGCCCCACTGACTGATCATGCGACCATCACGCCATGTAGATATATGTTTTAACGAACAAGTCATCATTGAAAGACCAAAAGCTAGTTTCGTAGAGGTCATGTACCAATTGCTATAAGAATTAACATCCTACCATTGTTATAATAGACACTTCACTAATAGTAAGTCGGCTTACTTTTACCGTTACGGTAAAAACATTGCTTCCGGTGTTACGTAATTTGAGCTATAGTTCATTGTTCGCGCTAGATAAACATAGAACTATTGTGTCTTACTATAAATATTCTCCATAATAAATAAGCAAATGGGAACTACATAAATATATTATAATTATACATTTGTATCTAAAGATATGAGACGATACAAGACACTTAAACCACAACCGCCAATATTTAGGTCACTGATACCCATCGAAAGTTGATCTACATGGTTACTTAGCGTCAGTATTGAAAAAGTTTATATCAATCAATAAAAACAGCTACATAACTATGAAAAGATTTATTCCTAGCGACATTTACATAAATATCAATCAGATGTAACAAGGACGCGAAGAGAATGGATCCTGTACTTAATAGAAATGAATGTAAATTCAATAGAAATAAATAAACTTCATTAAGTCGGTAAGACTTAAAACCTAAACACATGAAGTCGCCATCTAAATGTTGGTGGCAGATGTCTACGAGCGACAACCAGCAATTACTCCCGCCTGCTCTTACGCTAATCTTTTCTTAAATTAAGAATGTTTACAGTATGCAAATATTATTATATGTCACACAATAACTCATAACGAAGTGTTATTGCATCAAGTGCAATTCGCGTCGTGTGGGAACATCCGCACGCGATACTTCCTGCTCGTGTTTCGATTAGCGATCTGATTGATTATATTTACGTTGATGTTATAATAACAAGCAGAAACACTGGAACTTGATTATACAAGATCGACGTTCGTAGATGTGACATGGTGAATAGGTATTTTGCTATACTGAACATAGCGAAGTGTCAGTAAAATTCGTATGATAAATAGACTAAGGTTTTATTGAAGTATGCTCAGGTTAAAAAAAAATATTCCATTTCAGTGAAGCTCAGAACAGGTACTTCGCACACTGACACCACATAGTATTTACATACTACACGCCACCTACTATTATATTATCACGCTGGGTCGCTTACGGGGTAGGCAGAGGCAGATTTAATTCTTACAAATCTGACAGCCTTCGTCTTCATTCATTCTTCAACACTTTGACTCTACCATAATCCTGTATCTGACCTACTTGGTCGAGAGAGACGAAACTTAGTCCTCCTCAGCAAATTTATTCATCAATGTGACTGTCATTCTTTAATCTGTCGAGTCATATATGCGCAAATCTAAATCGCTAAGATCACGTTCGTATGTCATTTCATTATGTCTTCAAACTAAGACCAGAAGTGTAATATGCATTGATTGGACCGTTTGACAGTATTATTTTTATATCACTAAGAGAAACGCCAAAGATGACATTATTAAATAGTAACTAGGTATGTTAGGTGTGATATTACATTTTTACTGGTTACATATATACGTATGATATTCATTAAATGCGTGTGTATTCCTTTATTATTATGAAAAAAACTATTGCGATTTTTCTTCACATAGTTGGTGCATTATATGTATATTACGCTTTTTCTTTTTAATTACCCAATATACATTTTGAAACGCTGCACCGCTACAGAAATACTGTCGTCAATTGGATATGGTTGTTGAACGAAAACGAGTGATTACAAATATTTCATATTTAACGGGGTTTTATTAAAACTTGCTCAATACTGTCCATTGGTTTGCATACCGGTACCTGTTGAGACTGCCGAGACAAACGCCCAGCCTAGCCTATTGCATGTTTGAATATAAAATTGTCTTAAATTATTACTTTAGACGGCATACCTATATACCTTTTAAAACTTACGTAATATCACGCCTATAATTCCTGAAGAGATAGGTAGAGGAGTGCAGTACCGCTACGGGGAAATACAAGCGTAATATAATGATATCGTCGATTATCATTTATAAACAACCTGACCTAAAATATAAACTATAAACAGAATTTTAAACAGCAAAGATGTTTACACCATTGTTGGTATGTACTTATGAAGTCAGTAACCGAACACAATACACTCGTGGGAATATGATAATTACCTCGATGTTCCCGCCTTTCTGTTCTAACAGAGTTCATTGTTGCTTTTCTAATATCTGGGCTTTAGGTTCAATGAAACTTTAACGTAAGGACCTTGTTGGAACAATAGCCAAGTACGATTTTGTATAAAAAATATAAGGCATACGGTTATAAATTAAGATATTTAGATTAAGAATTAAGATGTTAGTATGCAACTGAATTGTAACCACAAAGACTTGAAGTATTCTATTGTTGTCTGAAGTCTTCATCTTTATCTAAATAAAAATTTACTTACCATATATAACACTAGTAAAATTATAGTTTTATGATTTTTAATTGGCCATTGCTAACGGTATGGAAGTGAGCCTAAAGGCGCGCGACGTACTAACGTCTGTGTCTTTTATCTTCCCAATAGAGACGTGATTAAATTCTAAGCGATTGTCATTATGCCCTTAAACGATATACCTATAATGTGCTTACGCGATGTTAGACTTAAAGCAATTGGATCGAAATAAAATTCACAAAAATTACTTGTATGCTCACATAAGATATGTTCAGAAATAATTTTGTAGCCTGAATGACTTTTTCTCTGTTAGACGAATAGGTAGTCAACTTACTTTTTTAATATTGTACCTAAGCTATTCAAATGGTGAAAAAATAAATTAATACACAAGTTACGTTATAAATTTTATGTTTTAAAACCGCCTTCGTTTGCATAAAGCGCACTGGAGCGTATTGTTTTTAAAAATACTATTTAACGAGAGGTATTCAAATTCATGCGGTTCGTTAAGTAACCGTACATAGCTAGTGAGTTTCTAATTGCAAGTGATCACATAATATAATTATAATAATTATTTAACATACTTTAACTTGCATTAATGGGTGCTTTACGGCTTTATCCAACATATCCAAAAAACTTCAAATTTATTCAGCAAAATCACAAGGGTGTATGTGGACCATGCTGATTAATTTTGTGGTTTTGCTTTACGAATAAAAACAAAATCATTATATGACATTAATTACATAAAGGCAGTTTTTAATTTTTTTTTCTTATACCAAGGTCATGCATTGCAAGAATATGTACATTTTATAAAAGAACTAAACAATTGCATTTACATTACAAAGAATGTCCTTGATGACTAACGAAGAAAGTTCGCATGTCAATAGAACTTTGGCTAACTGTTACGCACAGTTATTCCCAAATACGCACCTTGTTTTTAAATTGAAATTGCGGCTAATCCAACACAATATATCACGTAACACAACACATAAACATACTCCACACTCTATTATAAATACACATCAAATAAATAGATTTTATATTTATTTTATACAAAACATATTTATCTCTTAAGCACACTACACCGCTAAGTTTGAAACGTACTGTCAAAAACTTGCACCACCGGTCTCCGCGACCGGATTTGTATCACTCAGTTCTCTTTCTCTCTCTTCATAATGCGTAATAATTGTAAGAAAAAAAGAGACAGCGATGTTCTATCAACTGTCTCGCCTAACATCTGCAGATAATACCTTTTTGCACAGGTAAAAGTAACGGGGTTTTTCTTAAGATGCGTGAACCGAGAGGGTAAATATGGAATGAGGTGCGATTGAATGAGATAAACGTAGTTAGGTCATTTTAAAAGGGCGATTGAAATAGTTGCATTAAGGTCATGGGAGCAAAAAACTACGTATGTGATTTTTGTAATACAAGTACATGTCGTTTAGATGCAATATCATTTTGTCACCATTTCTATAAAAATATCGTTCAGCACATTGGAAATCGTTAATACCCAATAATAACAATAATTCGGTAACACTAAGCAAAAACTTATCGAGTCGATGTAATATTTTAAATAACAATGTTACAAAATAACGCTAATCGGAGCGGAATCGACAAAAAATCTGTAAATGCAAAAAAAGTAGTATGCAGTACTTAGGTAACGTTTGAATTACTAAGCAGGTAGATTTGAATAATTACACTGTCATTGAATGGAGTGTAATTATTCATTAAAAACAGTGAAAAAGAATACATTTTACATTTATGTTACAGTTTAAAAATATTGTCTTGTAAACAAACAACCACGGTTGTCGTATTTTTTGTAAACTACTTTATTATTTTAGTCTTGTCCACATTTGTTTAAGTTATATTCAAATGTGACACAGTTTGGTTTTAGATCGCTTTGGACGTGAATTACCTTTATTAATTTTTTTCAAATTATTTAAAAAATCTACCTACATTATATAAAAATTCAGTACATCAGCAATTTAAGAAATATGAGTGTTCTCTCAAATATTTTTTTTAAAAGAATAAATACTTCGGCGAGCTGCTAGTACGCTACAAAATTGAACTGATAAAAAACCACATAACTCCAAACGCGGCGAGCGTTTTAATAACAACCAAAGTTCCTGTATCTACCTTCCTTCTCCATTGCGGAACCAAAATAACGAAGAATATATTGTGTCTACATCAAGCTATGCACGTGAAGTTCAAAAGAAGTAGATGAAAATGGCAGTTTCCACCACTCGATTCACCCTGACCATCGCCATACCCTTCGTCACCGCAATTGAACGCATATTCCTCGCAATTGCGATAGGCCAATTGGCCAGTCTAGATATGTGCCCGGTGCATAGCAATAGACTCACCACCTTTTCCATATTGGGACGTAAATTGAATTGGTGAGCGTAGAAGTTTTCTGATGGTACACCCCTGCATTACCTCTTCGGGGATTACAGGCGTGATGTTACGTGTGTGCAAATTCATATTTATACAGCTTACGTATTACACTATGTAGATTGTATTATTGCTTAATCACTGTGCTGATTTCTGAAATTCACTGTGCATAATAATGAAATCATATTGTATCGGTTTCAAAGTTTACTAAAAGATATAATATTGAATGTTTCATTACGATTTATCCATGAATATTATTATTGTTTCTGAAATGGAGTTATGATGCCCAAATTATAAGCAGGTTAACTTATTGCAACCGTTTCTAAGGTTATTCCTTTTAGCTTCATTAGGCCCAGGATATGCACCACAACTCCATCGCGGTTTGGCGGGGTTACAAGTTGTAACCGAATAAGGCGGGTTGTAATTTGCAACCCGTCTTTCAAACCTGCGAGAAAATATCGCTTGATGAGATGATCATTTAAAAACACAAGTGACACTGACTGCTTTATTTGTATTCAGAAGCACCGATATCTCCGTGGTCAATTTGTGGCCTACTACCAGTTTCCGAATGCAGACAACGATGGCGGCGATCCTGCACTTCTACACTTACCTTTGCCCTTGTAACCTGTGACCGTGGCAGAGTTAACTGTTCCATCGACCTAACTAACAGATGATTGATCCTGGTAGGTCATGAGTGCCTACGGATACAATGTTTTGGTTATTTAAATTTTGCATGGCAAACTTACTAAGGCGCCATTTTGTGTCAGGTGGTTACCGCCGTCGGAGGACATTTGCAGCCAAGGAGAATTCGCCATAATTATGTCATATATAATTATGTATCCTAGACGGAGAGGTATTTTTATTTTATTTATTTATAGCAAACCCCAAAATACAATCATCCATTGTGATGTCACAAAGCTAAATGTGATATAGTCGTAACCGGCATCTATTTTCACATCTTATCCACAATTGTCATTTTTCAACCAAAAGAAGTACAACCTGTCTAGATTAGCAATTATTATCAAAACAATTTGGGTTCCAGGCTAAAGAATGTGGTATTATTTTGTGTGAGATTTGTTAGGGGTTTGGGTTAGTCTGGTTTAATTATTTGTATACGGTCTAGCCATATTTCAGTAAAAATAAAACAATATACATATATTAAACGTAAAAACGTTAATTCATGCCTGTAATCCCCGAAGGGGTAGGCACAGGAATGCAGAAGATTCCCAAAATTCACCAGTTACGTTTACATTTCACTATGGAATAGGTGGTGAACCTATTGCCATGCATCAGACACATATACAGACTCCGAACCACTACTAGAAATTCTAAATAAGAAAATTTTATAGTGTTCCACCCGGGAATCGAACCCAGGACCTCCCGATCAGCAGTCGTATAAATAAATATATACTTCTTATTTTAAAATATTTTTCTTGGACTTTTTTTTGTTTGTAGTGATAAAAAAATTACCTGATATTATATGAGACTACCCTCTCCTTAAAAAGAGATCAGATGAGATTCAAATCGATTCCCTCCCTCCCCCCTTGAATGCCTCACGTAATAATTGGATACCCTCTTACATATGTACAAGGGTGGCAGAGCCAGTTCTCGTAGCTACCTATTTGTGACTTTTTTCAGATATAAGAATAATCATATGTTTCTTTGGATGCCTTTATGTTTTTACTTAGCAATGTATTCTGTTAGTGATTTCCTTCTGCTAAGAGACAATACGATGATATCTGAATATTTGAATTAAAATATGGTAATTTTGGAATATTAGCTTATTAATATACTATTAAAAGTAAATGTGTACCATTTTAAAGAAACAAAAATTATAATATTGGCAGTGTAACCTCAATGTTACTTCCTATTGTGAAACATGATCATTGAAATTTCTTAAAATGTACAATGTGGATTGGCAAATAAATATGCATAAATATATTTATTTTTAAGTTGTTCTTTTAAGGGAAGCCTATGTCCAGCAGTGGGCTTGCTGATGAGAAGTAATGGCTATACATGTTTTATGGGAATACACTTAATACTTTAAGAGATTTATCAAGAGTCTGATTTGTTTACCCGTTGTTAATAATGAACAAAATGACCCTAGTTTACTTTAAATTACATTCAGATCACTATATAAGACGTAACATACACAGATGCACTATGATTAAATTGAGGACCTCACTTAAAAGATAATTAAACCTTTAATGTAGTATTACTCTACAAGGATTTTCTTTTAAAACAAGACGAACTGAGGTTACCTTCTGCCATTCTGGCCATGTACAAGAACAGACTTCACATACTTTAAAATGTTGAACACAGTTCAACTCTTAGGTGTGCAGGTTTCTTAATAGTGCTTTGCTTCACTATTGAGATGTTTAAATTATGCCTACATTTTTTCATAAAGGAAGAGAAGGAAGCAAAGATTTAAACTCAGGGTTTCTCAAGTAAGAGGTTACATTCTAGACTGCAAAACTATTTCTTCTAATTGTAATAATTTATATAGCATGACTTTCATTTAAGTAAATTATTACTGGAAATGCAAGGAAAATCCGCCGAATAACATAACACAAAATATAAATAATTCAATTAATAGTATCTCATCGATATCATGAAAAAGTATTAAGTACAAATACATACATCTGCACGAGTTTTATTAGTTAATTTTTAAATTATATAGAGTTTTGTACTACAAAAAATACCATTTTTTCATTTTTATTACTGATAACATATTGTCAAAAGACAACATTACAGTCATTACATTATGACATTTAGTAGGTATATATATTTTATATATGACGATTTCAACGCTGTGTTATGATTATCGTTCTTCGTTATCTTATACATACAGCCTTTGTAATTTACTTTGGTTTGTTCCTACTTTAAGACTGTTGAAATAAATGGAATTGTGAAATTAGATTATGATATTTTTTTTGGAATTAATATTGTAAATTTTCGGGCAATCTTCTTAATTATTAATATTTTTAAATGTTACTTATGTAGTTTATGTTTATGTTTATTAATAATTTTAACATATGTTTTGCACTTTTGGCCTTTATGGTATTATATGCACAAAAAAATAGTTTTAATAAAATTGTAGTTAAGAACGTGCAAGAAAGTAATATTCGGTATACATCTTCTTCTTCTTAGCGTGTCGATGACAAACACTTTTTATAACAAGGCCCTAAATGGTTCCAGCCCAGAATTTTGCCACGCTGACTGCCTCATCACTGGCAGTCATCAGGTCATCCTGGGTGCA
>DWEI01005826.1:0-10529 GCA_018245875.1 Mysoria ambigua | reverse complement strand
GTTAATAAAATAATTTTTAATTTTAAACTCGCGTTATAATCAGTCTATCTCAGTTCAGTTAACTGCTGGACATAGGCCTCCTCCATAGAGTGCCATCGACCTCTATTCCCGACAGGCCGTATCCAGCTTTTATTTACAGCTTTTTGCTGATCGTCATCGCAACCTGGTCAGATGGCGCCCTACTAGAAAAACTTGCGTTTTGTATGTTTTATTAATTTTAAACTTAAAATATAACATCATGCCTGTTAAAATTAAATGTATTTTCGTCACTACATTTTTTTATTTAATTTTTAGAACATGGAAATTATCAACCAAGATTTGTTGCAAATAGAGAAGAATGTCAAAAACATTGCACAGCAAGCTGGTCCCTTGGAGAATCAACTAAATGCACTATTGCAGACATTGCCCAAACAAAACATTGGTGTACCTATGGAATTGGAATGAAACCATGTTATAATCGTAGAACACCATGGTTAATGGCAAAATTGAGATTATTGGACTACAAATTGCCAGCGAAGGCTTTGTAATGGAGATATTAATATATTATAGGATGTTAATGCTACCGTTGCAAAGGATAAACAACCAAGCCATTACTGATTAATGTTATGTATTAAATATAGATATTATACTAAATATTATTTATTGTTATCTTTATTAGAAGTTTGATTGAATTCTTGTTAATCAAAATTAATCCGTTTTGTATAACTGTTGCTTTCATTGTCTGAGTTCATGTATTATAAAGTGTACAATGTGTTATTGCTTATGTAAATAACAATAAATTTTCCCTTATAACTATGTTTACAGTGTTGTTTTATTTTATGGTTCATTATGTTAGTTACATTATTTTATAATTTGGTGTTAGTAATTGATTAAATAGCTAATATCTAATAGAGTGACAATTAATTGATTGTCTGTAGAGTAATTAAGAATGTGATTTAAAAATAATAAATATATCGGCACAGAGTATTGGTACATATTAAAATATTGTTGTTGAAATTATGAGTTTATGGTAACTTTAATTTGACTGATCTACATTATCATTATTTTTGGAATACTATAGTAAAAAGTTGACTATCAAACAGTAGACAAATTGAAATTGATTTGTATGTTATCTACATATGATTGTGCATGAAATGAAATCTTAATAAATTTGTAATATGTGCCATTTTCTATTTTAGCTATCTTAACACATTAAGATGTTATTATGCAAGTTCCTACAAAAAAAACTGTTCCATTGGATAATATTTTTCACTAAGGAAACAATCTAGCAAACATAGTGTTGAATGTCCTCCGGCTAGGTGGAGTGACAATATACACAAAGTGGCAGGCAACGGTTGGATGCAAAGAGCACAGTGGCGTGCTATTAGAGAGGCCTATGTCCAGCAGTGGACAGAAATAGGCTGGTGATAATGATGAAGGAAATAATCTACACTTGGCCATAACATGTCATTTTGGAATTTCGCCTATTAATTATATATTTATTCCATCATGTTTATCTATAATATGGATGCAACTTTTAAGGAATGTAACAGAAAAATTATGATTGGAAGTCACTGTTATAAATGGTAAACATGGTAAGATATTTCAAAAAATTAAGTCCAACCAAGTTAACCAAATTCATTTATTTTCTAATTATGTAGATTGGATATCAACACTTTATCGTTCCACTGTTGGAACATGGGCCTCCTCTTGAATGAGAGGGTTAAGGCCATAGTCTAAAACGCTGCCCATTGCGGGTTGACAGACTTCACACACCTTAGAGAAAATTTTTTTGGTGACTCAAGGTGTGCAGGTTTCCTCACAATTTTTTTTCTTCACCGTAATAACAAGTTATATCTAAACATAAAACGCACATTTTAATGAAGTGCGCCGCCTGGGATTTGCACCCATCTCCCGTAGTGAGAGGTCGAATTTCAAACCACTAGGCTATCACTGCTGATAGCTGATATAGTTTATATGTTAGAAAGTGCGTTTTACATTCTATTTATAACCACGAAAAAAAAACATATGCATTACATTATCTATGTAATGTAATGCATATGTTTTTTTTAATATTTATGACTTTTCACTCGACGTCTAAATTTATTTGCTACTGATCGCAATTATACATTTTTTAAATTTTTATTTATTATTTGCAATAAAACATGACGATAACTACCCGTGCAAAATCTCCTACGAGAGCTGAGGCGATCGCAAAAGCTCTAAAACCCGGACCGGTTTACAATACGGGTGTATTATTAGGTAAGATAATTAAATTGCCTCGTTCGATGATACTGTTGGTTACAAACGCGACCCGGTCGTGACATCCTAGATTCAAATACCACGTCAACCACTATTGGATTTTCCAGTATTGACTCGGTGTCCGATATAGTCTAGATATGTGCCTGGTAGTGTAAGGCAATAGACAAGCGGTTCCATGATGGAACATAAAAGTGAATCTGGGAATGAAGTACACTGCTCTGCTTACTTTTCAAGGTTTACGGACGTGATTTTATAATTAGTTGAGAACATAGCAATTTAAAACTTTCGAATTTTACGGACTGAAACTTAATAAAATTTATGTTATGCTGTTAAGCTTGAATTGAAGCCCTTCGAAAATTTTTATAGGGTTTTATACTGATTTGTTTGAACGACGTTTTTATGTAAGTAGTCATTATCATCAGCCTATTAAAGTCCACTTGTGGAAATAGGCCTCCGCTGAGGGTTTAGGCGCGTAATCCCCACGCTGGAAATGCGGGTTGCGAATCGCAGAGCTCAGTTTCTCGCACCGCCCACGCTACCGCCCATAGACGATCAGAATATTTAGTGGTGCTCAAGCAGACCACGCCGAAAGACTCAAATTTCCTTACTGTAATCTAAGAATATTAATATTGTTATTAAAATTTACTTGTAATATAGGTAACTGGGTAGAAGACAGGATAGAATGTCCAAAAGGGGGCACTTTTTATTTCCCGACAAAAGAAACAATAGATTACGAAAAGTTAAAACCTGAGTCTCGACAGTTGGACTTTAGGCAAAATAAACTCAATAGTTTACAGGTACGCGTGATTATTGTAACTCTAAGTTATAATTTTTTTTAAATATTTTTATTTAATATTTAGCTTAGATCCGAGGTAGTAGTAGATTCAAGAAATTTTTGATCGTTGGGAAGACCAGAATGTTAACCGATACGGCTCGGTACTTTAACATTGTACATATGTTTTTTCTCAATTATCAATATTTTAATACCACCACGCCAAGTCGTTATAGACAGCAGTGTGCCTGTGGTGCTAGTGACTGCTCCGCAATCCTCAACCGGCGTGCCCAACGTGAGGATTACGGGCTTTACTCCCAAAGGGAAGTCATGTCCAGCACTGCAATAGGCAGATGTAGATGATGAATTCATGTGTTGCATGGTTTCTTCTTCATCCCTCTCTGCTTATTCGTATTACATCGGCCTCTGCCCTTCGTTACCGTATCCAATTAACCAATTAACTGTTTTTTTTTTATATCTCGCAGGGTAACGTGCATACAGTAATCCGTCACGACAGCCACGAAGCTTGCGGGAACTTCGCCACGACGACCGACGTGGTCTACAATCACCTGCCGAAGCCGCTATGTGGACCGAGCCAGCGGTATTACAGGCGAAGTGCTCATCAGTTCTACCCGCAGCCTGATCTCATGAAGTGCTTTGTATGCGCTATTTAATATGATACCTAATTACTGAACCACAATGTAGGTTTATTCTTGTTCGCAAACGTAATTGATTATGAGATAATTACCTAAAATTCCCTAATACAGTGTCATCGTACATCACTTTGAGAATACTCTTACTAGTTTTGTCAACAGTAAAGAGAAAGTATGAAACGGTGTAGGTGTTATGGATGCCTTAAATCTTACTTATCATTTAGGTAATCATTTTAGAGGAACATGAGATAAGTGAACCTTATGGGCAGTTAATCTACCTATTGACCATATGCGAATTTTTTAATACTACATGAGTAGCTGTTAAAAATACACTTCTCAATAGGGCAATGTTACCGAATGGGGATTACGGAAATATCTTCAGAACGAATGGGCGTGCACGGATGTGTCAGATTACGCCGCGACTCTTTACGAAGACACCTACGTACCGCCACAACCACATCAATATTTGCAGAGATGCGAGAGAAAGGCGAGAAATTCGTTAGTATGAGTTTATACAGATTATGAATTTACCTATATTTTTAATTAACGTAACGTAACTTCGCACATGTAATCCCTGAAGAGAATGCAGATGAATGTAAAACACTCCCACGTTTATCCCAATGTGGAATAGGTGGTGAGCCTATTGTCATGCATCGGGCATATATCCAGATTCCGAATCAGTACTAAAAACTCTAAATTAGAAAATTTTGTAATGTTCGATAATTTTCTTTTATTAGTTAAAAATGTATAGGAGAAGTCCTGCAGAAACCACTGAATGGCATAGTTGGAACCACGAAGGGATGTGGTCCCGTATCTCTCTGATGTGTGTCAAACATTCAGTAGTGACACAAGACTAAAGTTTCATGAAAATTACGCACAATGTTGTCCAAGTACTTTGAAGTTCTGGAGTGTGTAAATAACCGTTCTGATCATTGTTTAAAACAACTATTTCAGGAATATTATTCTAGTGTCTGTAATAAAACAAATAAAAATTTTAACCTTTTGTATTACTTTATTCCAGGAGTTTTACAAAAAGTTTCCATTTTAAGATGACAAAATCAAAACAATGATAACATCAAGAATCATTTTTTTTTTCTCACATTTGGAAACATTACTAGTCTTTAATATCACATTTTGTTCGAAACAGGACAGTGACGTCCGTATAAAAATTGTAACAACATAATAATTCTTAATGCTTTCATATGGCCGACACCTGGCGCCGACACCTGGCGCCGACACCTGGCGCCGACACCTGGCGCCGACACCTGGCGCCGACACCTGGCGCCGGCACCTGGCGCCGACACCTGGCGCCGGCGCGAGATCAGCGAATACTCTTAACACTATGTTCACTCACAATCGTTACACAGCAACAACGGCTTACCACTTACGAACTAATGCATGTGATATAACTTAAAAAATCCTTAACGTAATGGCAGTTCGTGGACACTTCAGTAAAAAAAATCGATCAAAGAATAAAAAAGACGAAAAATATGTATTAATCCAAAGAATTAGTAGCGTCAAGACTGACCAGCAGTTGAGCATTAATGAGACTTGAAGGAATTGGTCGGAGGCAGTTTGATGAGCCCGGAGCCGCCGGGCGGTCTGAACATGCCGTTGGCCGCAAACTGCTGGTGCTGAGAGAACACGTTCCGCGCGGCGAGCGGCTGCGGCGCAAACTGCGGTTGGGGTATTTGGACGTGGTTGTTGTATTGCATTTGGGGAAACACCGGCGAGGTTAGAGGGGCGAAATTTGGAGGACTTTGAAAATTATAATGATTCGTGTTACAACTCTGAAAGCGGTCCAAATACAGCGCCGTTCGGTCCGGTTCGCCGCAAATGGACTCCTCCCGCGACGGGGGCTGCGAGAAAACATTCCGCTGATTCATACTGGACGCTTGCGACTCGAAGCCCGAACTCTGGCTGGACGAGCGGCTGCCGTTAATACTGAAGATTTGTCTGTCGCTCTCCGAGCCCCAGTAGCCGCCCGCCACCCACGACGTGCTGTGGCCGAGCTTGCTCGGAGATATCAGTGGTCTCGTGCGACTCATCGGCGTGGGCGTGACGAAGTTTGGAGACGCTGTGAATTTACGCAAAGTAAATATTGGATTGTTACTAGACACCTTCTTCTTGGGACTACTTATACATAGAGAACTGATACTTTCGTCTAAGTCGGAATCAGAATCGTCTTTCGTCAACTTCTGAAATCTATTGAAAGAGGGTTTAACAAACACTGATTCTGACAGTTGTGGTTGTCTATTAAGTACTGAATTTACACAAAATGTGGAATTAAGTTTTGGTTTCCCCCACACACTGTCCGTCCTAGGGGTAAAGGACCTCCCGTTAGGTAAACTCTTATTCAATGGACTGATTGTTTCATTTGAAGATTCCGTAAAATTGTGTAAGCCAAATTTGCTAAGTGATACATCATCATCTGTATCCGATGACAAATTGTCTTCACTGTCCACCGTTGAATTAATTCTTCCGTTGGCGAGGTTTTTCATTTTTCTCGGTGAAATCGGTTTTCTAGTAACGGTTTTTGTCAATTTTCCAGTCTTGCTTTTCATATGTCTATAAACTAAAAACACCGCGGAAGTACTTGCCAACTGCAAAAATCCAAAAAAAACTACATATTTTTTCAGTTTTAACATAGTCAAATACACAATAAATATTACATTCCATACACACATACCTTAATCAAGCTTAATGTTAGCGGTTGGACTAACTCATCTTGATCCATCAAAGCGGCCAGAACGAATACCAACCACAGTGAGTCAATGCTAATTGTGAACCATAATTTATTTGTATTCCACACAATACCCATAATCTGTATTAAACATACAAAACCACCTAATGCTTTCTGTGTCATATCATTAAGTCCCGTGTTAAAGCTTTCCAACATATTTGTATTTATATAATTGTTTATGTCATAAAAATGTTCCAACGATGGGAATGTCAATAATGTCTTCATTTTAATAATATTAACTATCCTCTCCAGTAAACTGTAAACTATTTCTTTCATATTATATATTGTACTAGATAAATTCTTGTGTTTCATTGCGTTGCTGTAGCACTCTAGGGCAACTAATACAACGAGTGCGCCAGCTATCGATGCCGATGTACTATTTACAAAGTTCCTTAAATGCTTATCATGATTCTCTTTCTCTTTCTGGCTCCGTTTCTCCGGAGTCCTCATTTCCAGAAGCTTAGAACCCAGTAGGGTCGCTTTTTCTTTGTGCAATTTCATTTGGAGCACCTTCTTGCATGGACTACATAACTTATATGCTTTTTCTAAATGTGATCTGAAAAATAAAATATCTTTTATAAAATGTGTGTTAATAATTTACCCAAAAAAAATGTGTACTGACACTTTTACACATCATTTTAGCCAATTTTTTCACAAATTTCGAATTTCACCTTGTTCTTAAATAAACAGAATTTCTTCTATCATTACCTTAAGTAGAATATAACAATTAAGAATATCAAAGCCATGATGTAAGTACTGCTTAATCAAATAATTATTCACACAACATTTAGTAACTGGGACCTGATAAGGATGATGGTAAACGAGATAACACTAACAAAGAAGATTTGTAAGCATATATGCAGTAAAATGGAGAATGCTATGTATTTTATATTCATTTATTTATTAAAATCACTTATACACTTCACACTACTGTCATGTCTGTATGTTATGGTGTGCAGCCATTTCAAAACTATACATAGAACTCAACAATAAAAAAAGTAACTTCACGCCTGTAATCCCTGAAGGGGTAGGCAGACGAATGTAGAGCTCAATAATAATCGAAATGTCACAACAAAATGCCTTTCACCTATTAATATAATTATGTACAAGTATAATTACATGTTACTTGCTATAAATAATTGGATAGTTGACAAAATGCAAAACATCATTAGAGTACATTAAGAAAGTACAAATTATGATTGAAATAATATATTCATTAAGATCATGCAAAATCATTACAATGTCTCGGCTCACATAATAGTCTGTGTCTGATATGAAAGATATAATATTTGGCCTGTAACACCGAAGAGGTAGGCTGAGGAGTGTGTTACACTATTATTATATAAAATTTAAGAATATAAGCATCATATTTGTCAGTATTGTCATGTGTTTACTTATAATAGATCTAGTCTTAGGTAATAAAATATTCTGAGTTAAGTAAGATAATGATTCCAGAATGCTTTTTATTTTACTTAAATTTGACGTTTCTTATTATTGTTAGAAATTTAGGTTCCTTAAAACATTATTAATTCCTTTTCACTCATAGTTTATATGACAACTCCAAAAGTACATACCTGTAACTGTCTATTTCTTGGTCAAAATTCTTGTCATTCATAGGAACAAAATTTGCGAGTTGTGTCACTTTAAGCTGTTGGTTGATGTTGCACATCTTACACAAGCCATTCTTGGGGGGGCTGCTATGGAACACTTTTGGCAGCTTGCA
Source organism: Mysoria ambigua (assembly GCA_018245875.1). Classification (NCBI taxonomy): domain Eukaryota; kingdom Metazoa; phylum Arthropoda; class Insecta; order Lepidoptera; family Hesperiidae; genus Mysoria; species Mysoria ambigua. Next base: position 2,397 of record DWEI01005826.1, on the reverse strand, counting down.
ACTATGGTCTATACTAGAACTTAATACTTTGTTATAATCCCCGTCCTTAAAATGATGACAATCACAATTAGTATATGCAATAATTCTCTGGAAAGTGATCTATTGAATTAATGAACATAAAAAATTCATACCTTCGTGAATCCATTATACTGCTCACATTTGGGGCAAATCCAACTGTTTCTATTTATAAACTTCACCCAGCAGTTATTATTACAAAACCAACAATTTACTCGCCAAACGAACACCGACCTAAGCGTAAATCATACAAATATTAACATTTATTATCAGGCGGGAAAGCTACACTTATAACCTATAGCTTACTTACCGCAAATTATATAGTAGCTTCAAAAGTAATATTGTGCATAAAATAGCGGTTATTGTAATCAGTATAGTTTCCATCTTCTGATGAAATTTCATTTCTGATTAAGTTTTGTTATATATTTTATGAAATCATATTGTTATATTGTCTAACCTAAAAATACGTACAACCGCCCACCATGACTGTTTACCACAGATGTAGAAAGAAATGACAGAAGCAATGCAGCAATAGTATAGATAATTAACATATTTTGAATAGATATTTTTGATTTTAATTGGCATCATGTTATAAATATATTGCATTTGTCATTTTAATGGATATAGTGTCAACCGTGTTAACGAAGATGAATCTAAATTATTGAGTTGCCAAATTACTGAAATGCTACCGAGCTTGTTGGCCATATACATGACATTGCTTTCACAGTTAATTAATTGATATTTACCAAATTGTACAATTTTCAAAATCTCATAATTATTTATAATATTTCCCTACTTATAATGTTTCATCATTTTTATGAGGGAAAAGGTAACCGGTCACCGATTATGTAGGACTATTGCCTTCCTGTCACTAAAAGGTGGACTGCGGGACCTCCAGCGGGATGCACAATGCATTGCCAGCGAGGTGACTTTGCATGCTCTTCTTTTAGTTTACCCCACCCCACGAATACCCGGTTCTCATAACACGACAATCGCGGCCATATATACCGTTGTCTTTCCCAAAATCGCTAACTGAGCGGTTAGAGCACATACCCCGCCCTACTATTAGTCGTCTTTCATGACAGGATGATATCGTAACTCGCATTCTAGTCTCGAGCCACAGGAACGTCCTTACATATCTAATATGTTTCTTCCACATTCATCTATCTCTTTATATAAGCAGGCTAGTTTTGAAATATTATAATACCCTATCAGCCAATATGTAACCTATTTGGTTAAAATAGTTAAGACTTAGTTTCATATTGCACATTCTTCTATGATCATTCGCATTGCATATCTGATTTGTCAGTCTCCCATCTGGTATTTTGTTAACATTCATGAACTACTGAAAATACCTTTTTTATTTTTGTATGAGTTCTTAAGAACAAAGTATATCTTTTATGTCAGTAAATCTGTAGTAAAAACATGGTCAGCAATCACACACTGTATAAGCGGCATAATGATCCTGAGCTGTTTTAATTGACTCAATTTTTTCCAATATATTTCTCGCTGTTGTAACAGAACTTATTTTTTATTTGTCAATTGAGGTCGGATTACACTTTCAAATTTCCGAACGAATTTATAAACTTTGACAAATTTTATTTTTCCATTAGATTTGATTTTGAGGTTATATGTCATGTTAACATTGTACGTTGTATTTGTATTGACTTTGTAAAGATATTTGAAGTAAATTCTTTTGGTGACCAATATTTTGTGCGTTATTTTAAACAAATAGCTTGAAAAAGTTTCAAAAATGCAAATAGGTGGCGACAATATTTTATATCTGTGTAATTATGATGTTCAAATTGAAGACTCAGGTAGTGTATATGTTTTCTTGATTCTTCGTTCCTAGACTGGTTAGTAATACTTTGATATAAGTAATAACGTTATAATTAAGCCCTATGATTACTATGAGATTTACCTTCGGAGGGCAGTAATTGCATGAATGATATTGCGAGGATTCACATTATCCCAAGCCCCTTTTGCGGAAATATAAATTGTTAACTCAAGGGTGCAACCCAATATAGTGAAGCAGGTTTGAATATGTCATTTAATAACAAAGTGTTATAGAAAATAATAATATCTGAAATATAACAAATATCACCATATATGTAAGCCTGAAATATGACAAATATCACCATATATGTAAGCCTAATTTCTTTCTCTACACTTCACTTTGGGAATTTTGGAATGCTGATTTGCCCATGAATAATATCAGTGAAAGATAATTATAATAAGATATTATAGTCATATTATAGAAAATAAAATGGTAAAATCTGTTATTTTATCCTATTTTACAGATCAAAGTCCTATAAATAAGTTATGGTCTGGAGATTGGCTAATAGATGATAAATCATTATGCAAAGACATCCTTGCTAGTAG
>DWEI01005825.1:0-10531 GCA_018245875.1 Mysoria ambigua | reverse complement strand
TTCAAAATTGTATTTTACATATCAAATATCAACTATGTAATTGAAATACTTAAGGGCTTTACTACGAAGTTTTCTAGGTATTGTTACCTAGAAAAACACCATATTGTCAGTTTTAATTCACTTCTTTTATATGAAAAGATCAACAACAGTGGCTTACTTTGTATTATATATTTATGTATAGATTGTATTTCTAAAATATATTTGTCATTGCCACCATTTTACAGCTTGTAAAATTACTAGCATTTTTTCTTTTCAATTTTTAAAATTTTATTTTTTAATCTGCACCAGAGAGCCATAATGATACATATTGCTATCTGAGTATATTGTAAGGGAACTTATTCAAGGCAATGCATATTATTTTTTTCATGTTCTTGCTTGAATATTTTATGTAAAATAGATATAGCATCTAATTAATTATCAGATTTATAACAGGATGTAGTTGATGTAACCATTCCCTTATCAGATACCCTATCTTATAGTCTCATAGTAATAAAAATGTCTTGTGTCTGTATTGTTAGACATTAAGTACTTTTTCTATGTCCCAAATCCAGTAGTAGTCAATGGTGCAAAATCTGAATTTTGACTTGACCATAATTGTCATCATAATCGTCATCTATCTCAGTCCACTAACAAACTAGGGTTTCCCTTAAGGCTGGTTCTGGGCCTATCACTACTTTAGTTACCGTACATCTACTTTGTTACTATACAAGAGCTGTTATTAAATAGAATACCTCCGGTGCCATCCAGGCAGCACTGCCTTTATTATTTGTCATGTATGTGGCCTTATCAGCCGCCGTTCCAAAATCACAAATTTTGAGCTTCTGTCCACCTGCTACCAATAATAAATTTGGCGGTTTGAGATCCCTGTGTATTAATGGTTTGGGTCTCATCGCGTGTAAGTATGCTACACCCTGAAAACATTACACAAAAATTATTTACCAACTTGCAATTGTATCATACAATAATGATAAAATTCACGTTTTATTGACACAACATGTGTAACAGGTTCAATATATGTCTTAATAATAAATATTAGGCTTTACCATATTGCCGTGGCATTTAGAAAAAAAGAGTGCTGTGTTTATATTTGTACAATTACTACTAACACAATAAATGAAGAACTTCGTAACTTACCTCTGCACACTGTCGCGCCCAGCTCATAGCGTGAGCTGCAGTGTACTTGGGTTTAGGCCTCACATGAAGGACGTTGTACAGGGAACCACCTTCCGCATACTCCATCACAAGACAGACGTGAGCCCCTTTTGTACATGCTCCATACAACCTTACGATGTTGGGGTGGGAAACACGAGACAACTGCCGCACCTCTATAGCGAACTCTCGTTTTTCGGCCTCTGAATTTATGTGTTTCACCGCCACAAACGTATTCCGCCATAAACCTTTCCACACAACGCCAAAAGCTCCTTTTCCTACAACCTGTTAACACAATATCCATATTTCACTATTAATTTTTATGGTATTACATATGGAGATATACGTATATTGACAACACTCGCCTGCAATTCCTGTATTTCACTGTAATCTATCTCTTCAACGAACGTCTGCTGAACGACAGATGAGTCTTGCACAGTAGAAGCCATCGGTATACTTAATATCACATTATCAAAATGACTAGCAGTAAAGACTTAATATTATCTATTTGAACAGTCAACCAATTCTTTAAAAAAGATGTATATTAGCTGGTTAGATCAGTTTTCTCGCTATTGTTTAGCAGAGAATAGCAACTGCGACAAGGCCGCCATCTTTGAAACTGAAGAACAAATTTTTTAAACCAAATATTGAAGCGATGATTCTTGGTTTTTAGAAATAAATCCTGTTTATTACACACTAAAGTTTATAGCCAAATAAACTAAATAAATTTACGTGTGCACTTGCTATTTTCATCTATATATCATATATTGTTTGTTTTGATTTTGCGACATAAACCAAAATAATATATTTCAAGCATTCTTGAGTTTAGTAATCAATTGGACTACTCGTCTGCTGTATAACCTTCAAGTGGAATTAAAATCATATTTATTCATTTTCAACCGTGTAATGGTATGAAAAAAATGTCTAGCTAAGTTTGAAAAAAAAATCTTATGTGGTTATGCTACAAAAACATAATGACAAAATATACCTAAATTTCAAGTAATTCAAGTTCAAGTAGTTGCAGTAACGAAATAAAATTCATAGTTATTAAATAATATTATTTTACATATCAGATATAGATACAATACTCGATCTATTTTCATCTTCTAAATAACACAAGTGCTCGTATGCTTCCTTGCATTTAAATATCTCAGCGACATCTTTTGGTGTTTCGTTTCTGTGGTTAGTGAGAGTTAGATCTGCTCCTAAATCTATAAGAATATTTATTAGTCGACAGTCGTTACTCATGGCTGCAAAGTGGAGTGCTTGTCGACCGCCTGGTGCTTCAGGATCATTTACTGGGGCGCCTTTTGCAACGAGAAGCGCAAGTAATTTAACACTTTCATCTGTTAACTTACACATCATTACAAATTCTGAAATATTATACTATCTTGTTAATGAGAAAATGGGAAAATTCTGTTATGTAGCTCGATTTCAAAATGTTAGTATACTAACGAATAAATAATCCTGTGTCCACTGGATTGGATCGTGGCACGATTTCAGCGCCGTGATCGAATAGAAGATTTGCTATTTTGTAACACGGTCTGGAATGTTTTTTTTACAGAAAGTCATTCTATCGTTCTTTCAAATATAGTACCACAATATTATATACATAATGTCGGTAGAATTAAAAAATCTAGTAAGATTACCTTCTCATCAAGCAAAGCGAAAGTGCAGTCATGCCCAGATTATCTTTAACATTAGTCTTTATATTTGTATTCAACAAAAGCTTTACAGCAGCCTCACTGCCAGAACAAACTGCTAAGTGTAGAGCATTTCGACCTAAATGATCCATTTGTTGTATGTTTGTTCCTCTTCTAAGGAAATTAGAATTAAAGTGTCACATATAACGTCATATTATACGAACATCAATTTATTTCGACAGAATTAATACCTGATTAGTACGTCAAGAGTCTTGGTGTTACCGGTTTCTGCGGCAATTAAAAAATCTTTATCTTCATGGAGAAATTCTACAGCTTCAATGAAATATAGGCTATGACTTTCTATTGAAAGCGAAGACTCCGGTGAGCCTATATTAAGAGATCTAGGCGAGCCGGGATAAGAGGGGATGTGAACGTCCAAGGAAGTCTCCGATATTTCTGCGCACAAAAATTACGCAACCGTCAGCCTCGTGTAATTTAAATTTGTTTATAGCTGGTGTATAACTATTTGAATCACACGAAAATATTATTTTTATACACGTTTTATTATTACCATAATTCAACTTGCCTAGAAAAATAGACCACTGTATTCGCTATACAAGCTTGAGTACGATTCAATGATAATTGTGCCAATGTAAACGAAATGATAATTAAATAATATGTCTAATACATTAGCATAATTACAATGTTACACGTTAGTTTAGTTGGTAGTTTTATGTAACTTTTATTGATGTTGATCAACATCTTTAGCATGCTCTGAATATATTTCTATATTTGATGCGATTGGGGAATCCCGGAACGCTGCAAACTGTGACGCTTCTGGTATCGTTTCCATCTTGGGTACCTTGTCTAACACTAATATTTTTTTTGTGATTGGGCAATGTTTCATTTCTGTAACGGATTCTTTGTTTTTAAGGTAATCAATCACTATAGAATCAGTATCATCATCGGAATCGCTTGATGCGTTATTTTCGCTTTGCAAATTAAAATCATTGTTTATTTTTGTGTTAAATTCAGATTTCCTAATCGCCGCCGAGAATTCATTATTCTGATATGTACGGCTTGTAGAGGGTGACTCATTAGCGGCTACCAATGTATTTTGTACGTTGGCAGAAATATCAGTTTTATTTTTATTCATTTGAATAACGTTTGAATCAGAATCTTTAAGTAACTCTGCACTTAAATTTAAATTTTCTCTTGGTTTTAAAATAGTTTTGGATGCACATTGAAAGTGGCTATCGTCTTCGCTAGATAGCAAGAACGATTTAAAAACTCTTAGCGGTTTTGCTAATGATAATTTCACCCTCTGTATCCAGTTTAGATGCCTGGAACTAATCAATAAACGCATTGGGCACTTCTTTACTTTGCAAATATGTATCACTAGACTGATCGATTGTATGGTATTTTATACACAATCGAGAACGTGAATCGTTTTCTAAATGCAATCTTTTCGAAGTATTCATTAAATCCAAAATATGTTTAGGTAACATTCGCTCAGACCATAAAAGATCCAGGGCGGATTGGTACAAATCTTTTCCCAAACGAGATAAAAACATGACTATGTAAGCAATGATACACAAAAACATTTCATACTTTGACCACGTAGATTTTTCGACATCTTCTAAATCATCCAATATTTCATGTATTTGATCAGACCGCTGAGATGGCTGATGCGATTCTATCGATTTCTTCCCTATATTGGCGTCAAATTCTTCATTCATAATAACTTAAAGTCCTAAGTATACGCTTAATTCACAAGAAGCCTCCGGAATAGTAAATCATTGACATGATTATTCATTTATGATGGACGTTTATTTATTCGTACTGTGTTCTAAGAAGGCGTCTTGTAAGTTATTGAAAACCTTTTTTCTGACACATGGAATGTTATTCCGTGAAATTACCCATATTATTACCGCTGAAACGTGGGAGTGTTCTGTATTCCTCTGCCTACCTCTCCAGGGATAACAGGCGTGATATACGTTTTACGGAATATTATTCTTCTTGTGAATATTAACATAACCAGTAGTATGTTATTTAAATAAAAGAGTATAATAATTTTATGGCAATGAAATGTCTTACGTATTATTTAGTTACGGTTATTATATAAAATAATAAATTCAAGAATTATAAAACTCGCTTCCAATTATTATTAAAATTCTTAAAAAATATTTAAATTGGTGCCTACGTTTCGTACGCAGTTTCAATTTATTATTATTACTATATATCCTGTTCTAATAATTTTAATATAGGTTAACTTTAAATATAGATGTTACAGTGAAAGGCCATTTGTTGATAATATACTAGTTTAATACACCAACGTTAATACAATATACATCGAAGTAGATTAATGCGATGTAACAATTGAAGATTGACTTTACTACGGATTATACACACGACAAATATGAGTAAATACAGAGTAATCGATTAAATATTACTATTTTATCTTTGCGTTACACATTTCAAAGGGTAAGTGATCTAAAAAGATATGATGTAAAGTGAGGTAGGGCCGATTAAGTAGATATAATAAATGTTAAAGATATTTATTTAATTAATATGTCTCCGCCGAGTCGTTTGAAAATTGCTAGGCCATTAAAATTGCAACCTCAACTTATACAAATACACTATAATTCATAGAGGTATTTACGAGTTAATTTAATTATCTCCTTTCCAACAATTAATTCGAGAAATCATCCATTCATCCGTTGAATAAATAACCAGTAGAAGAAAATATTATGTGCGTCATTGAATGGAATAACATGTACGGAAAAAGCTAACTAAAGTCTAACAATAAACTTATGAAATACGAATGACCTGATTCTTCATAATGATCTGTACTGTTTAAAGTATCAGACGCCGGTATACGGGTAAGTCTTGCTCCTGGACGCGGGGCGCCGAGCGGAGTAATTCTGCCAGAGTGTAGAGATCATCGCGGGGCCGGTAGTTGTTCTGATGCATCATGTTGTCGGAGCGCTTACGGGCCACCATGAAACGTTTCATTTTATTCGCATACTGTCTCTTGCGACGGGCCTCCTCGTACCGCTGCGCCAGCTCGTTAGGGTCCACTTGGTACACATCGGGCACGCCTCGCGCGAGCGCCATGCGGTTCTGTTCCGAGAAGTATGAGTGATGGGGGTATTCTCTTTCGCGCGACCCGATCACAACGGGCTCGTTGTACCATAAGTCGCCATTCTCGTCCACCTCGGGTTGATCTTCGTCCAGGGAATTCATGCGACCGTAGTAGCGATCGGCCGCCCATTGGTTGGCGTTCCACTCCTGCTTCCTGCGTTCCTGCGCCTCCCACAAATTGAGTAGCGCCCGAACATCTGCGGCGCTAAGTCCGGAGTCGCGTTTGCGACGTTCCGAGATCGGCCTAAAATATGATTGGATCAGATTGTAACATTAGCAAAATATTATTGACCAAATTAGTAATCATATTTGTGTACATTACCTGAAGTTTTTCTTGTTTCCACTGGAGTTTTTGGTGGACGCGGTCTTGGCGGACGCGGCCGCACCGCCCACTTTACCGCTACCACGTTTGCGACGGTACGAATCGTGCTCGTTCAGTGCAGTCTCGACTGGAGACAAGCTATCCTCAGGTCTAAAACAAAAACAACGCTTCAGTTTTTTGGCTGGAAATGTATTTAAGTATCTATTCCATTGCAATTTTTTTTTCCGATAGGCATCATATACGAATATATTTATTGTGTGTCTTATCATAAAGCACTTTTTGCAGTTTGCCAATCAATTGACCAACTCGGAAATTAAAGGCTTTAATAGAATGTTGTTGTTCGTTGAGCTTACTTCAAATTCTTCTTCCCAGATCCGGATTTGGTGGCCACTTTAGTGGCGGCGCCTGCTACTTTGGTGCTTCCACGCTTACGGCGCGTTGTGTCGTAGCTGGGCGAAAGACTGTCCATTGCCGGCGGCTCGCCGTACAGTTCGGGTCTCAGGATGAGATTGTCGAGTTCCCCAGCAGATTGGGGTGGGTCATATCTTTGTTCCACTGCTTGTTCATAGCCCTCTGAGTTACCTGTTAATTAATTCTAAGTTTAGCTATTCAATAAGTTATTCTAGACAATGTGCCATGAAGGGTATTTACCTTCCTCGCTGAGCGCGAGTGGATATGGTTCAAGATCGTTTTTGTCGCTCTTGTTCAGAAACAGCGACTGGGTATCGTCTTTTGTTTGATCCCAGTTCTCTGGGAGTTCTGCGATGGGACCACCTTCTAAAATTTTAAATAATTAGTCATTGTAATTTGACTAAAGATCGATGAACAGTCGACAGTCCGTTTGTATTTATTTGAAAATTTTGAATACCGAATTTTGAATATGATTGATTAACTTATGAGTTTATTGATTGATCGCACTATTGTGTCGACTACTATTCTTAATAAGTATTGAAGAGAAAAATTGACAGCGTATTTATAAAAGGACAGCGTGTTTATAATAATATACAGTCTATGAAACATGTTTTTGTTTAAACGTCTATTTTTAAATTACAGGCCATACCGTTCGCCTAATATCCATTTTTAAATGCATATTGAATATGAGTACATATGAGTACATAAAAGGTGTCGTAAGACTTGAAATTAGATGAAAGTGTGAGATAGAATTGGGTATTTTTCACAAAGTTTGCCCAGATCAGTCCGAGTTTTACAACAGTACTTACGTAAGATTCGGGCCATACAGGACTGACGATAATGAAAAAATATTACGTACGAACTCGAAATATTATGGTTTTCATACTTATTTATTATATCCCTCTTTTTTATTGTCTTTTCTTTTTATTTTCTTCTTGCTTTTATTACGTCTTTCTTTTTTTATAAACGTATAAACGATACCCCACAAGTATCAGGAGATTGTAAGTAGATATTGTATGTAATGCTATTTCTATTGTTGTCATGTTGTATATAGTCTTTAAAATAAATACTTAGATTAAAGTGATTATTACAGTGCTAGCGGCCGCCATGTTTTTTGTCATTTACGTATTTTCTGGAATATTCCACAACTTGCAGAACAAAACGAGCAAATTCAAATTAAGAAGCCTTTAAACTGATCAATGATGATTCGCAATTTAGTTTTTAATTAAAAGTCTGTGCTTTTATAAACATGTTTAAATATTCATAATTACATATATTTTATAAGAGCAAAGAAGATTTATATACCGAATTCCAAATAAAAAGTTGTATAGAACGATCATAGGGTTGCAGGCAAAACATGGCGGAAAAACTACGCCGCGGACAAGGCACCTGTTGCTATATATAGAACCACTCAACCCTCGCCGGCTAATCAATACTTGAGATGAAACAGCGCAACCTTTGCCATTTATTGACATATATCACAGCGTCACACGATACATAATAGGAACAAAGTTATATTTATTAGCGCATAACGGCTACATTTAAAAAAAACACCTAATAACAAATACAAGCAACGAAATTCATACCTTTATTGTTAGAAGGCGTAGGCACCGCATCGGTCACGAGGAAAACCGCGAATATCGCGGTCAAGTATATCATCAACATGGCTGGTGATCTTTAGATGGTGCGGTCAGATAAAGGGTCGATATTTACTGGGTGTTGGTAATTTTGCCAAATAATACACCAGTTGATAAAGTGTCGGCTCTCGGACAACGAGTGTCGTCTCCACGATCCCGCTGGAGAGAAAACTCGAGCTAAATGTCGATACATTTGCGACATGCGCAGTCCAGAGCTACAGGGCTGGACTAATTCGCCAATTTTTATTAAAAAAAAATAACAACATAGATGTATTACATCGTGCTTTTTTATATTTTTGTTTATGTTTGTATTATATGTATATTTAGGATTTAAATTATAATGTGCTACAAAATGTGGTCTATGTCGTTACTTATTAATTCCCAGTTCGATCTGTATTATTGTAGAAATCCATACAAAAAATAGGGGTAATATTGAAAAGAAAGCCTCCTTAAAAAATTTTAAAATACCTACTACCTATAACAAGATAATAATAATAAAATAAATCGTATGACATTCTAAACTATCAACAGTCTTAACATTAGTTTACGTAGCTACACTCAGATTTACAATAACTCGGGTTTTAGTTGGATAAAAAGTGCCTATAGTTTACAGTCAATTAAAACCAAGCCTTAACTACTCAATGGTTGGCCACTTGTACAGAACTAAAATATTATAAATTGGTACGTATATTAATATGGTGCAGAGTTCAGCCCTGTGCTGATGACGTCTGATTTTGTGTAGCTAACTGAACAGTTCCTTCGTAAAATACATCTTATCACTTGGAAGATGAGTCGAGACAAGCAGATGGCGACAGAATGTATTATTTACAAAACACTGAACATTCACTTTTACTCCGCCGAGTTTATTGAACGTAAAACATTAATTTGAATGCTGTCGAAGGGTAGGTGTCTACGATGTACCTATGACCTTTAACGCCCACGCGAGCGACGCCGGAACGAATCGTTAGCTACAGTTCCAATATAACCTTGAACGTGTTCGATTTTGAATTATTTACTATATCTGATATTATAAGTTTCATTATGTCATAGATTACAGATAGATAAGTGCTTGATTGTCATATGGTAAGTGGAAAGAGTAACTTATATAAACTCTACAATATGTTACATATATATAAAGCTGATAACATTGTTAAGTTTTAATATATTAATCTTCTGGGTGCCTGCCGCGCTCTCAATAAGCAGGTAAGTTTTTGGCAATAACACCATTATCGTCAGTTTTATTAAGTTTTGACTCTTGGAAGACTCTCGGAATGAATAAAAGCGTGTTAAAAAGATTAAGGCCATAGACTGGTACATCTTGTAAAACTCTCGTGGTATTGATAAAATAAGGTAACGAATGAATAAATGGGATTACTTAACGTAAGTAGCTACTTATATGTAATATAAACGATTTCTTATATTATGCTTTAGAAATTGGCTCGATTTCATAAGCATTGAATAAGTAGATAGAGTAGATAGATAGAGTAGATATATTATCTATGTATAAATATGAGTGGTGAATTACTTGATTGACATCGAAAGTAAGATACCTGCCTACCCCGTAAGGGAGATGAAATTCGTATACCTAATATACTACGCAAATATCCCCATACTTCGAAATCCAAGACAGCTAAGTTACGTATATTTAAATATAGACAATCTATCTATAAAAAAGCTGTAAATTTGCAATACGATATTGTCTATCGTATATCAAATGCGATAAATATTCCCCGCTTCACACTAAACGTCCGATCGCCGGAGGCACACAATAGCGCAAGTTCACAGCGGTCATCTCCACGTTGGATCACTTTACAACACAAAGACTGTACGAGCGATAGAATGTTCCCGCGCACTAACGACATCCTGTCATCACTCCGCAGGTCCACCGTTCGGAACTTTTGACATGTTTTATGATTTCCTTTTCAATAAACATATGGCTAGATACTAGTATCGTTACTTGTTTAAAGTAGACACTCAGGATCCCATTCGATATGCGAATATATACCTAGATTGTAATGTACGATTAATTGTTCTGTGACTTTTTAATGTCGGTTTGGAAATGATTGGAAAAGAACAAAGCATTGAAAAATGGTAGCGATAAAATTTATTAGAAATTCTTTTTATTTATACGTAACTTCACGCCTGTAATCCCCGAAGGGGTAGGCAGAGAAATGCAGAACATTCCCACAATTCACCGGTTACGTTTACGTCCCACTATGTAATAG
>DWEI01005824.1:0-10531 GCA_018245875.1 Mysoria ambigua | reverse complement strand
TAGAATCTATGCATTAGTTTCTAGGAGTGGTTTATTAGAAAAATTAAAAAGGTGCGATTTTTTTGACGCCGAGTGTATTTCCATTTGTTTATATTCACGATCCCCAGAGGACGTGTGTGTTTACTTCACTATCTATATCAAATTGTAATTAATATCTATATTCAATTGTAACGTTTTATGTATTATTTATTCCGTAGAAACTTATAATTATACATTGTAATTGAGATAGTTATATTTTTGTATCAAATGTTAAAACATTCCAATTTATATTACTACTGGTAACGGCACGTTTCTGTAAACTATCTTAACACTACCATCGGAGTTATTTGTGATCACACAACATTACATGAACCCAGACCCACTCGACCGAAGGATTTATTCGATGATACAATGATTCAAAATAATTTCATGTCTCTACGACAACTACGACAATTATAAAATTGCCGTATAGTACAATGCATATGTAGTTTCAACATTTATATTTCGTTAAGTAAACCCCGGAAGTCAGGTGATAGGAATCGACAGGAAGTTTCCATTCCCTTCTACAGGCACTCGTATCTTAGGTAAATACATTTTATACGTCAGCTTTCAACGTTAGCGTTGAGGAAAATTTTATTTTTCGAATGTTTATTCTTCTTCTGTTTTCTTGTACAATTATTTTTGCCGTATCAATATTCTCTTCATTTATACTGAAGTTTTTTTTATAAGTAAAAAGTACGACAATTTCACTATATTGCGTTAGAAAAATTCAACTTATTTCAAAATTTATTTATGTCATTTTTTTCCATAATTAATAAATTAAATAAGTATTAAATTTCACTATAATCACACAAATAAACTGAATAAAAAAGTTATTAACGTTATTTATTTACGATACGCCTATACGCGATAATTATATAAACACAAGAGTAATAAAAATAACAAATTACTCACTGTGTATCATAGAAAAATGGAATTAAAAAATGAAACATTTCCGCTGTCCAGTGACGAGACAGCGGCGAGCAACACTCCACAGAGTCTCCAGAGCGTTAAGTTGAGCCATTTGTACCTGAGCATACATCGCTTTGTTAGAACGGAACGTGTTACCAACAAACTGACAGAATATTCAAATTCAAATTGTCGCTTCTCCTAATTGAAATTTAAAAATATTAATAAATAGTGTGTGTGTGTGAATACATCAACACTCTTGCTCAGAGTAAGTAATAACTCGAGGGATAATGTTGCGTCGGAAATAACAGTGTGGAACAGTATCGTGAACACTTTAGAGAATATTACGGTGAACATCATCAGAGTGTGCAGGTTTATTGTCTTGTATGAGTAATATTATATTTAAATACGAACGTACGTTTAAGCATAATGGCATATGAAGAGTTCGTTTACTGTACTTATTGATGGAGACTTGTATGTGAGGGCTTAAAATAAATGAAAATGAAAATACCATTATGATTTTAAAACATTTGTTGCGAATATCATCATCAACAACAAGAACACCACGGCCGACTGTTGAACACGGATTACAGAACGGGAATGATACCACCTTACCATAAAGATACCAACGAGTTCGCACCTTGCTTTAAAGAACAGAATTACCAATTGTATCGCACTGCATACTTTAAAAACTTTAAAATTCGAATATGCGGTCCGTTTGAACGTAACTCACACAGTATTCACACTTACAGTCAATATAAAGTTGGAAACAAAAATAAATTTGCTTAGAACCTGGACTTCTGCTCGTGATATTTTAACCTAATGTTTTATTCGAAATTCGAATATCCGAGCTGTACAAGCGGACGTCGAGTATACTGCGGTTCACCGCGGGACAAAGCGTTTTCCTGTTGGTGTTATGAGCACAGCTTCTCGCTTTGCTCACGCTGCTGCCCATAGACGACCAGAGCATATAGCTGTGGCTACGCAGACCGCGCTTTACCGCACACTACCAGCCAGTTTAGCCGCCTCTCACGACACCCTGTCTCCCATCACGGGATCTGGAAATATATTGTTATTCCGCCCCGACACTGATCCACAAGTAATGAACTACATGTATATGTTTAAGCAATGTAACACACTCGACCGTTATGTACACATCCACTTGTAAAGAGCGATATCTCATGTGTTATGTCTAGGGTTGTCCGAAAAATTTCTTCGTAGCGTTAAATTTTTACACGTGTATCAGTGAAAGTGTCTATTTACATTTTAATTTAATGAACATAATTTATAGCGGTATCGGTGTTCTCTGCCTGTCCCGATTAGGAATTGGCATGAAGATATGTACGAGTATGTACATGAATATGTATACATATAACATGCCACATCCATAATAGTCGTGTTTGACGGCAAATAAAGACAATCAGAAACGTGGAACAATAGCTTTAGAGTGTGCCTGCTTCCATCTAGAATATTCGCTAATCTATTTTATCATTATTTTTTTCATAATACCATGTCATCATTCTTCCAGGCTAGCCAGGTATAAGATATGTTAAATATAAACTAACTGCCTGGTTGGTCGTGTTGATTACAAGCGTGACTGTCGATCGGGAGGTCTCGGGTATGATTCCCGGGTCGAACATTATAAAAAATGTCTAATTTAGTTTTTCTAATAGCGGTTCGGAATCTGGATATGTGTCCGATGCATGGCAATAGTGGGACGTAAATGTAACCGGTGTAATATGGGAGTGTTCTGCATTCCTCTGCCTACCTCTTCGGGGACTACAGGCGTAAATTTACGTTTTTTTCACCAACTAAACTTTAAAGCTCGAATTTCAAAAGTCCCACCATGTACCTGCAGATATGTTCCGTTATATATACTTATTCAATTACAAATCGGATGAAGATAAGCTGGTTCCGCGGATTAATCTGTAAAACTTATATAATCCCACATCATGTGTTCATCAATTCACTTAATTAATTATGTTTTATTAAATAAACAGTGCCTATCCGTCGATACGTAGTTCAGAGTCACAGATATGGAGTGTCAAATAATGAAGGATCGCAATCAGGAAGCCGTCCCGGAAGCGACAGGCTCTAAACGTGCCAACCCTACTCGACTCTTATAATAGTTACATGAAACGCATTAGACGTACATTTAAATGACAAACGATTGGGGAAATGAGCGTAAACAGAGGAGATATATTATTACGCGTAGACAGATAGATGTGAATTAGTATTAATTACAATAATTAATTGTAAAAGGAGCACAGGCCTGTTAGAACAGAGGTATTTGTTAATCGGTGTTATCTGCCCACCTCGTAAGAGATTTGCCGTGAATATATAATAAACTGATGTACTTTATAATTAGTACTGGAACTTAAAAATGAAAAAAATCAGAAGAAATCTTTGGTAGGTAATTACGTGGACAGAGAGAGATGTGAAACGTTATTTAGAAATTAGAGGAGAATGCCCACGATTCGCCTTTGTACGCTCGTCTGTGAAATCGGAAGTGGAAGCCTTATTAAGATTATTTAACACACGACATGTGATTTAAATCCTGTGAAATTTGGACGGAAAACAACCTTATCTTTCAACCAAAAATTAAAAGATTTGGACCGACAAATATATAGCTTTGTATAAATTATATAATGCCACACGTCCCTTTACATCCTCTTATGTAACTGGATGAAGATTCAGCTAAGTAGATAATAATGTCATAATCAATATTAATTTACTCAAAATACACACAAGTATTCTTACAAGACTATGATTGCTTTAAAGAAATAATCCGAACACATAGATTTGGCGTAAAAAAACCTAAAAGAAGCTAAAAACTAAGAAACTAAGCTGAGGTCAAAAGTTAAAAATTAAAAAAAAACAGACATTTTTATTAAAAAAAAAACCAGCAAACTTTTCGAATGTTAGAATTTCAAAAATATTTTTACCATCACTACAACGAAATAGACGCTAAGCGCGAAATTCTATGTATTACTATGGAACTAGCTACAGCTACCTTGTCAATAATATTCATAATAACGGAATGTTTAATTCAATGTTAAATCAATAAGTCAAAGATGAAGAAAATGTTTCTAGGCAAGAGTGATACTCTCTACCTTAACACGCAGCTGCACTTCCCATAAAACAGGATTACGGGCAAACATTAGTCTATTGTACTCTCTAGCAATAAACCTTCTTAAAATAATATAATATCTCAATAACCTTTTCAAAAGAAGCGATTACAAATTACTCAAATTTGTCTTAATAGCTAAGTCTGTTGCAAAATGTTTATGTCTAGTCAACGTAACTAAAATAGTCGAACACAAGGACGAATGGCGTATTATCCTTAAAGAAAATGTGACAAATGAAGTCTGTGACTTTGAGCGTGGAGAAAAACCTCCTTCAAAATAATATACGATCTATCTCAGAACAAATAAGAAGGCAAGCCACTAAAAACTGTTATATAACGACAAGTACTAATAAAAGTTACGACATTGGCTTTTCGTAATCACGAAACGACATACACAATAAAAAACACATTGTCGAACTTCGCCGTGCTGATGTGGCAAAAAAATTTTGATCCAATAACATCCGCCTTATGGCCGAGTATTTCGTACGTCTCGAGCGTATCGCTTTGAGTGGAACGCGAAACGTCGCGAGATAGAGGGAGCGGGATTTTTTTATGGAACGTGCAAGCGGATGGGCCACCTATTGAGAAGTCGTTAACTACTAACGTTGTAATAAAAAGAAAGATCATCTTTATTCAGGTCGAAATGTTCCTCAAATGTTATGTTCCCTCAATCTCATATCACCAACCAGAATCAGGGACCGTTGTACGGAGTGTGATATTTGGATATCTGAAAACGGTTACTTCACATTTGTGTCATAGTACAAGGGATCAATTGAACTGAGAATCAAACACAGATGGCGATGGAGCACTAAAGAAGACATATATCATTGAACTCTTTATTAACTATTATTGGTGTACGGCAATAGGCTCACCACCTATTCTATGGTGGCGCTAACGTAACTGGTGGAACGTGGGAGTGGACTACCTACCTCTTCAAGAATAACGGGCGTGATGTTACGTTTTCTTTTGTTTTTATTTATTTTTTAATTATTAATATTTGATAATAACACGCTTTAAGTTTTTCACATATCCGTTACCCTTAAGTGTTTTTGTCGCGTATCACTATGTAAGCGGCCTTAAGTCGTTTATATTAAAAAAACGGTGAAAGTTACATGTGTAATATCTAAAGCATAGCCGCGTTTGCGGGATCACTTTGTTCTCCGACTGTCAGTCACGACCTCCGGGGCGACGGCTTCAGGCTTTACGAATAATGGTACTTGAGATGAATGTCATTTACTAACGTCCATATCGTCGTAGTACTGGAAGGAATTCGTCGCTCAACGCAGAAAGAGACGGCTAATTCAATATACATTTATTCATATGATAAAATCTCGCTCTTCGATCGTCCAATATTTAAAAGGTTATTGACAAGGTGAATCACGCCTGTAATTTTTGATGCGGTAGACAGAGAAATTCCGTAGTCAAGTCAACGTCCCACCAGTCCCACCAACAAGTGGTGAGCCTATCGCAACACTGTCGGGCATAGTATTAACAAGACTATTTTCATCAAAATATAAAACATTACGTACATATCGATGAGATAGGCAGAGGAATATCAGAACGCTTCCCACATTTCATCAGTCATGTTTACGTCTCACTATGGAATAGGTGGTGAACCTATTGCCATGCATCGGGCACATATCACACTCGCAGCCAACATGACTAACGAAGCTTATGAACAAACATTTGTTAAATGTCATTTAGTGTTAAAAGTTTTACTTTGGAATGTGTTCTTTGCCTATAGTTAAACGAATCCTTATATCGAAGAAGACCAAGATTCATCCATTTTAACCCAACCGGCCTGATATTGCCGACCCAGAAAACTCAAATTTCCGAAATCGGCGTGCATTTATGAAAAGTACATATATTAAACATAGAAAAAGAATGTCAAGTATGTGAAAATTGAGATACTCAGATTTCGACCCCACCCCATAAAGAACCTGGCGTGATAATACAATCATGGAAATAATAAAAAATCCTATAGTGAACACCCCAATTTGTATGCCCAACGTGGGAATGAGGGGCCCAAACCCAGCACATAAACACGCAAAAGCCCAGCATTGCTGAGATAAGCTGATGATAGCCTACTTACATATGCGCCAGCAAGTTTCGGTACATTACTCGTGAATAACTAACACACGAGAATTAGTCCTAAGGGTGTCTAAAATAACCTTAAGTCCTATTTCAAACCGTATGGTGTATACAATCGTTGACGCTGGTAGTTTAGAGTTTAGTTGGCGCAGCAGTTAGACGTTTTCGATTCGATTTCCAGCCGGGACAAATATTTGAACATTGAGACAAATATTTGTTATGTTTGTCGGTGTCAAAATAAAAATATACCCATGTTAATGTACACCCATATAAGTTGAATGCCTCGTTGGGCATGTCGGTGGCGAGGGCGAGTGCCGATTGAGTGTCCTGAATTCAAATCACGTGTTGGGCACGATTGGATTTTTCCACTGATACTTTCTATTAGTAGCTCGGAGCATAGATATATTCCCTATGTATGACAATAAACAATAATAAATCGCCACTTATTCCATGATGAGACGTAATCGTAACTGGAAAAACTTAGTAATATACTACTCTGCCTGCCGCTTCGGGGATTGCAAGCGTGATTTTACGTATAACTATATATTTATACTTACCTACTTAAATATGTTTATGTATTGGAAAGTTACTAGACCATAAGCTCTGTCTTGTTCGGGTTCGATAACCATTTGTAGGTACAGATGTCACAGAATATTTTTTGATGATGTTTATTTCATTTTCTGATATTATAATATTCAAAAACATTCTGATATTATGATATAATATTCACAAACAAACAAACGCTCTTTTGCGTCTATAGATTTTGATATTTAATATACAAATCAAATCGCCTTCGTCAGCGTCTATAAATTACATAACTTTCTTATTTGATATAACTGTTTTCGGATGTCTACCTCATTATATTTTATTCGGGCGTTATTATCACGAAAATGCCTCGTTTTTTTCATTACGCAAGTAATGTTCGTTAAACGACTTGTAGAATTTTTATAATGTCTTTTTATGTCGACTCATTTTTGAGAAAACAATTACATCTATAATTCGTAGATTAGGGAGCTATGACGCAGTGGCGAAAGGTATTGTAATCAAAAGTTTAATATTCTTGATCAAATATCCAATAAAAATATCTTATAATATCTTCGATCGTCTTCACACATGTCCGTCTGATTTCAAACTACTTACATTCAGACAAAATACTTATTCTGGGTGGGAATCGAACCCACGACCCACGGGATTGACTAGCCACTGCCCGAATGGATACGGAATAAAATCTTCTGGGCTTTGCGGAAGAGATATTTACCTGTCAATGCGCTCTGCCTGCGTGAGGGACGTTGCGTAGGTACTGATAAATATTATGTTAATGTTTGCATGACGGCATAATTTTTTTTATAATCGGACGCAAATATTATCATGGGACAGAAACGTAACCGGTGAAACGTGGGAGTATTCTGCAGTCCTCTGCCTACCTCTTCGGGGATTACAGGCGTGGAGTTACGTTATATGGTATTACATTGTTAATCCATATTAGAATAGTTCGTGTACTATATCGTTTCTCCAACAATCCCCTATGTATCAACTTAGTTGAAGTATTCTTATGGGTACAGTTACGAATTGAGAAGTTGAAGATATAGATGACCAGAAGAGAGTTTATATAACGTTACGAGATTTCTACTTCTGCGAATAAATGCATTAATTATTCTGTTTTTAACGTTTACACGAAAATGTTCTTATTTAATTTTATAAAGTAACAAAAAACAAATATTAGTCATAAGTCGGACGCCGCAGCCAACCATGAACTAACCAGCAATAAAACTATCATTGAAGACATAAATCCATTAAGCTTAAGTTCTTTTGAAAAATTATTTCCATTAATAATGTATGTGATAGCGTGGTGGATCGTTTTTGTTTGAGTGAAAAGGTCTCAATGTTTCGGCTGACGGCGTGTTAATACGTAATAGGTTGGTCTTACCCACACACATTTATCACAATTCGCCATACGACCCTACTGCGTCGAGGAAGGCTAGGATTTTATTTATGGCGATGTGTTACGTTTCATCCGGATCTATTTTTATTTTCGACAAAATAAACTCAAATGAGTTTAGATGATGAACAGCACAATTAAACAAGACGTGTTTTCGTCTTCCTTACCTTATGCTGTTTCTAGATATGTGGTACTCGACTCTACGCTTGCTTGCGGTGACCTGTTAGGGCCTTCAACAATTTATGATTCACTTGACATCACGCCGGTTAGTACCGACGATTTGATCACAAGCGAGCGAGGACGCCCGCAGACTGTGCAGGTCGTCTCAAACACAAACACGCAACAGGCGCGGCCATTATATAAAGCGAAACACAAATCGCTTTAAGTCATACCTGGTGGTGCGTCACGGTAAAAACGGTCGCGTCGGGGGAACCAACATATTCGACCAAGTGTAAATATAAATGATAGATCAACATCCGTCAGAGAGGTTGAAGGCGAAAAACTTATGAAATGTAAGTAGCTCGAACATTAGCAATTCAAAAACGGTTTTCCTTTCAGATGTAAGCACAGGAGTAAATACACGTGGGTACTGAAATAGGGTTGGTATTTAGCATAATACTAACATAACCACTTTTTCAGTCCGTTCCAAGACCGTACGATTTTAGTGCTCATTTTTATGCGCAATTTCTGTATACACTTGTTTACTGACAGCGCTCGAACTTTTCGAAAGTATCTCTTTAATGTAAGTATTTTCTCAACTCTCGTCTTCCCCAGTAGAAAATCCGAATTATCTGCAACCTAAGCAGCTCAAACTGTATAGCCCATATACACTCTCACACTTACAAATTCAACTCTTAATGCTCGTGCAAGTACCTTACCCCGCTTCTTTCTTACTACTTCTGCTGTAACGCATCAAAACTTGCCCATCTTGTAAAAAGAGACACTTTTACATGTATTTACTTGAGACGTCTTTAGTTTTTTAAATATCCCTGGCCTCCCGAAAAATTCCGTAGACTTTCGTTTTTTAAATATACACAATCCTAAAGATCTATAGGCACTTTCCATTATATAGACTTGCAAATTCAAAAACAGTGTAAAGTTCTTTTGTTGCCCGCATTTAATTACGTAAAAAAGACTACAAAAATCCATTCAGCTCCGACAATATATACCTTGCTTTCAAAATCTCTATTTTTGTAATGTCCAAGCTTATTCGACCTGAAACGCGTGCCCAATACTTATAAGAAAATAAAACCCTCATTGTTAGCACTGAGTAGGTACAATTCAATTACTTTAACACAACGAAAATAAGTTGAAGCACAACACGCCTCAATTTAATCTCTCGCCAAGACCGTTTAGCTCCGCTGACGGTATCTATTCACATAATGTTTGTCCTACGATAAACGGTTTGGAACATTGGATAAAGGTTAGCTAAATTTACTTTTAGCGTGTTATCATTGAAGACGTGACACAAATTATATTAGGGCCCTCAATTCTTTTCGGTAAAATTTTATAAAGAAACACAATGTTCTTATTTCATAAACTATTTAATAGATTTCCTCATTGGTGGCTTTGGTTGGTAGCGCGACTGAAGATCGGGAGGTTTCGGGTTTAAATCCCGGGTGAGGCACCATCAGATTTTTCTAATTTCGATTCTAGTAGTGGCTCGGCGTCCGGATTTATGCTTGGCATATGGCAGTAGACACACCACCTATTTCATGTTGGGACGTAAACGTAACTAGTGAATGTAGGACTGTACTACATTCCTCTGCCTAACTTTTCGAGGATTCGAGGCGTCATGTTATGTTACGTAGTTTATCAGCCACCTGATTACCATAACACAAGCTCAGTCTGGTCCGGGGTTAGATGGCCATGTACAAAGATGTTTACTTATGTGTTACCTATATGTTGTTTTGTTTTGTTTTGTTTTATTCTGTTACTTATTAATATACTGCCTCGTTGGTCGTGTTGGCCGATCGGGAGGTCCTAGGTTCGATTCCCGAGTCGAACGCTACAAAATTTTCTAATTAGAAAATATTCTACTAGAAAATCTAATTAGAATTCTGGTAGTGATTCGGAGTCTGGATATGTGCCCGATGCATGGCAATAGGCTCACCACCTGTTCCATAGTGGGCCGTAAACGTAACCGGTGAATCGTGGGATTGCACGGATCTGCATTCCTTTGCCTACCTCTTCGGGGATTACATACGTGAAGTAACACTCGATGCTCTCTGCCTACCGCCTGAGGGACCTGGTGGGAAGACCTGTATGTATATATGTCACATTTATTCCCAAAGTATGTCTCCGTAACATTATTCCAGCTGGTGCTGTTCACGGGACAGCAATAAAGTATGCCAACATTACGCAGGTGTCCTTATGCATATTGCATTCGTCTTGGTACATTGTGTTTGCCAGTTTAAAGCATTCTTCACGAATACTTGTTTAAATAC
>DWEI01005823.1:0-10532 GCA_018245875.1 Mysoria ambigua | reverse complement strand
CATATAAATTTTACATATTGTATTTGGCTTTTATAAAAATAAAACTGCCTCATTGGTCGTGATGGTAGCGTGGCCGATTGTCGATCAGGAGGTCTTGGTTCAATTCCCGGATCGGACATTATAGAATTTTTCAAATGTAGAATGTCTAGTAGTGGCTCGGAGTTTTAATTTCAGCCCGGTGTATGGCTATAGGCTCACCACCTATTCGATAGTGGGACGCAAACGTACATGGTAAAGCGTGAGAGTGTACTACACTCCCCTGCCTACCTCTTCAGGGATAGCAGGTATGCTGTTACGTATAAAAATAAGTCTTCAATCTCGAGGCACCTAATCTTAGGGCATATATTCGACCAACCTGGTGCATGTTCAGATTTGGAGAATGAAATTGCGCTTGATGGCCGAAGGTCTTTCTTAACGACACTCTCTTTATGCAGCTTAGAGTCTGACACACTCTCCTCCAGCTCCATCGTTACAGCCATGAGCCACGCTTCACACTCTTCGAATTCCTGCAACAGATGTCTACATCGAACGTCACCAGCATTTTCAGTTTTATGCTACGAAGACATCTGCACGGTACGAAGGTCGAAGATAAACTGGTTGGGAAATGGGCAGCGGATTACACCAGTGCAATGTCCCAGTTTAGCTTAACCTACTTTGGGGTTTCGAACTATCGTCGGCGCTCCGCGAGCGTCCCTGCCTGGCACCATGTAGATGACGTCACAGCTTAAGCACGTCCTTCGCAAGCCGTGCAAAATGTATGCGGAAATTAATAAACCTAAATTACTCTTACCCAACGTACGCCCGTAACCAGGTCGGTGATCAGTGAACTAGATTGAAATGAACACGAATAACGTCCATAAAATTGTGATTATGATTATTATTATTGGTGTAATTTGGACTACACAAAAATTTATTATGACATCTCATTTAGTCTGACGATTTCTTGGGGGACAATAATGCCTTGACACAAAAACCTTGGTATAGAATGTCAGTTTTTGAAAAAGTTTATAAAAAAGAGTTCTAATAATAATAATAATTAGGTATTAAAAATATTTATACAGTTTATTATATGATGAGTAATTGGCGAGCTTTTAACGCAAAGCAATGCTAAATTATTATTAAAATTATAAGAGCTACAGGTAACTTACCGTTCTGAAATGATGATGGAGAATCCTCTGGTTTAAATCCTGGGTCGGGAAATATTATATTTTCCTGGATTGCATTGTCTTGCAGTAGTTCGGTGTAAGAATTTGTGCCCGGTGTATGGCAATAGTCTCACCGCTATTCAATTCTAGAAAGTAAACGCACCTAATTGGTGAAATGTGGAAGCGTAGTTCCTGTTTACCTCATCGGAGATTATAGACGTGATTTTACGTTGTTACTTTTATTTATATAATATATTAACCAGAAATCAATGTGTATTTATGTCGCTATTTCATGTCTAAGCTTAACGAACTATTTGTAACATACAATATGTAGCTTCTCGGTTGACTGAGTCTTCATCGGTCTTAAGCTACTTATGTAAAAAAAAGAGACACAAGACCTTGTTGGTTTAATGCTGCAGGCTATTTTTAAAACGGATTTTCAAAAAAAAACTTAAAAGAAACCAACCTGCAAATTTTCTTTAAGAAAGTCAAATTTATAAAAAAAATATTAATGCTTATCAATATTGATAACGTGAATATATAGAAATGCACTCAACTCCGTTGCCTACCTCTTCAGGCAATAAAGCGTGATATTATGCCAAGCGTGATGTTATATCAAGGCAAAAAAAATATAAACAAAATTATTTTGTATGTAATTGAACACTTAGATATGTTCCAAATCGTAAGGAGCAATAATGTAAATATTAATCGATTTCCTTAAGCTATAGTAAAACACTAGCTTATTATTCTCTACATTTCGCTGCAATCGATGGGAGCTCATGAAGAAGAAGATGTGAGTGTAATGGTGTGTATAAATATTGATGAAATATTTAACAGTAAAGTAATCATTGCCGTAACTGTTGTAACGTTCCAGTTTCAAATTCCAAATAACAGTATGAAAGAAACACTCCCTTTTCGTATCTTTCTCTTTTTGGTGTAATCTATGACGCTAAACTTATACTGATTTTTAATCAAATCAAACAATAAATTAACTCGTAATGCTTGTTTAGAATTCGTTAAACCTTCGGCACGGTTTATATATTTAAATAAGTTTTAATTAAAAACAGCAGCTAGAAATCTTCACGTGGTTTTATATTGAATGCGGCTAACTTCAGACGCTTACGTTTATTAAGTTGTCAGCCATGTTGGCGGGTGACGCATTTGACATTAGTTCAATTGTGTATGTTGCCATTACTGTTTGTGACATGAAAGCAAGATGGCGAGTTCATCTCCGGTTGATTGTCCGTTCCGTGTTACTTCAACATACATTTGATGTCATCGTTTTCGAACTTTTGTTTCGTAATGAGCTAGCGATCTAAATATTCGTGGATACGCCAGAAACTAGTGTTAAAGTGATTTTAACAATAAAAAATACAAGATAACAATTATACTCAGATGTGCATCTATCCCACCTGAGGAATGTTGGTTTTTTTCAGTGATTTGTGGTTCGGTCAGGTGTTTTCGTTTTAGTATTTTGATCTTGCGCAGTGAGTGAAGTTACCGAGTTCAGATGTATTTGTGCCGTGGGGATGCTATACATCGAGACTGTTTTCAATGTTGGGAAACAAAAGCTTGAACTATTTGTTTTGATAGATCGAGATAAAGTAAATTAAAAGGTCGAACTGGCAAGCAGCTCCGGACGGAGTGATGGCCTTCAGTGAGGTGAGTGCCTTTATAAATTACTTTACTTATAGTGAGACATTAAGTTTTACATTTTTGTCACGCGTCTACATTGTTTATCAAACTTTTACAACTTTCATAGCAGAAAGAAGTAGTATTTTTAATAACACAAAAAACATAAAAATCTTCGTTCCTATCTCTGTGCTTGAAGGCCAAAAGGCTTACAAATTTGCTATCAAATGCTATCGTGTAATAAATAATACACATTCCGTTACATTTCATTGATAATTGAAATAATTGCTTCATTCGGGTTTGTTTTAATGTGCCGTTAAAGTTTTGTTATTGTAATGTCATTCATGTTTTGGTAAAATTAATTATCATGCACATGTGATATATCATGGTATGTCTCAAATAGGCACTGAGCACTGATGTTATCAGCATGAAATCCTCAGGAATGTATTATCATGTCACCACTAACTGATTATATATGAACGTTCCTGATATGGTACTTGAATGATAAGAGCAAATCCCAATGGACATACCAACAATAATTCTCTCCATATAGCCCGTCTTTTGCTGTATCATTCTGTGTATAATTATTTCCTTTATCATGCTTACCCCATAAGGGACCTGGCATGAAATATGTATGTATGTTACAATTTTATTGAAAGATATTCCTAAACTAAACTCAAGTACAGTATATACCTTCTCCAAAGTGAGTAAACTTTATTAAAATGTAAAGTGAATCATATTGTCTCTTGAATCATATCTTTACTTGAAAATATTTTCAATGCAGTAGAAATACATTATAAATTCAGCTTCAATTAAAAAAATTAATTGCCTTATATGTTTGCTTCACTTTACAACTTACGCTTAATGAGTGTTGCTACATTAAAAATATTTGCATAGGTAGTTAGCAAATACACTCAAACGCAAGGCATACCAACATAGTTTCTATGGACATAGATATCTAGAAGGCTATAGTGACTGCTTAATATTGACTGCTTGCATTTAGTGTACTTCTACTTGTCCAAATTTTTACTTATAACAAGAACAATTTTGACTCATAACTATGTCAATTTAAATTGCATTGAGTGATAACTAATTGAGGTCATTATATAATTGTGGTTTGATCTGATAATTTAAATGCTAATTAATGATATACTATATTAATGTAAACTGTTGAGTAATAAATATTTTCGTATGTGTACCACAGATTTTATAAAATCTTAGGAGATTCTTAGTATAAAACTTATCATAATCTTAGATTCAAAAGTTCCTTTTTCTTTAATTTATTCACACTTTATCACATTTTTATAAGTCCTATTTTCTACTCATCAGATAATAGTTAAAAAACATTGTGCTATTCATAAACCTCTAGTGTTTGGTAATTTATTGCTTTACAAATCTACATGGAAGCTGTGAAATAAATTATAATTTATGGGGCAATAATTCCTTAAAAGAGCCCTCCTCATTTATCCTACTTTAGCTCATATTGTATGTATATGAAATAAATGCAAATGAATGAAAAACTTATAAAATCATGCATTGTTCTATTCAATATTGTCAATAATAATAGAAATTAATAGTTTGATTGTGTTAGTCATACCCACAGTAAATATATTAAATTTAAGGTAACTTGTTAATCACATACAAATTAAATAACATAAAATAAACACATAAAAAATCACTATTATAGCAATTGGTCAGCAAACACCTCATATTTAGGTTTAATTTTTTTTTAATGTGAATTTGTGTGTTCCATAGAAACTTTTCTTTTTTATATTTGATTATTTGTACTACATGCTACTATTTGATGTTTAGTAGTATTTACATAGAACCAATCTGTATATGATAAAATTTTGAATAAAACAAGTATTATTTATTTAATCAATTAAGCCTGAAATATTAGTAAATGATCAGGTAGTGACCGCTGGTGGCCGATGCCTGCTAGTTTACTATTCTCATTGTTTAAAAATAGTGACCACTAATTTTATTTATTATTAAAGTGACTTTTTAAATTAAATTTTTGTAAGTCATTTTGGTAACTTGTGATTATAATTGTACTTATTCGAGTGAATAAACATAAGTAAAGTAGGTGTTGAATAAAATCAATGTATTGAATAAATAGTTTTTTTTTATGATAACATAGTTGTATGTCTATGGGTTCAACTCTGAAGGTACCAGTATATTAAAAAAAAGTAAAGCTTCTTAGTAGTTGTTAAACAGCTGATGTAATATTTCTTTCAGTGCAATTTATTATTGATGACTCCCCTTAGTAAAGTGTGGTAAAACTTGTTATAAATCAAGATGATTCGAACCCTCAAAGTAGTTCATAAATATTGCAAATGTTTTTACCAGCCCTATCTGGAATTGTGTTACATATTTTAATTTTCCACAATGAAAATGCAACTGCGAGGAAAGTAACTTTAAATGGATCATATATGGATCGATCAGTATTAGTCCAAATGGGGAAAAGGTGTCCGGTGCTGATTGGCAGAAGAGTTTTGACACATTGTCTTGAGTACCGTGAAATTTTCAAAAGCGAACCGACTTATTTAAATACCACTATCAGAATGTATATTTACATCAATTCATAGTACGACTGTAGTATGCGGGCTGATGTAACAACAGTTAGCATTTCACACGTTCTCATTGTCGTTTCTGCGGCCGCGTTAAGTGGAGTTATTTAGCCTCAGGTGAGACGTCCTCCGTCGTATTGGCGGTAGGCGTCTCATAATCGTGTAGTTTAGCGGCATTTTCCCACGGTGCGATTGTTATTCGGAGTCCGAGAGGGCGAGCGACGTGCGTGCGTGCGTGGCCGGCGAGGCGCCCCGTGCCGCCGCGTGAGACCCGCTGTTGCGTTTCGTTTGAGGTCATAAAGTACATTTGACTCCATAACGCGTTTATAGACCGTACACTGGTCGACCCCGCCGTTACCAACGTTGACTTATTAAGACGTTGGAATGTCTTTAGGAATAGCTCAGTCGGCAACCATATGTGAGTTGTTACTTTGGGGCCGATTTTATTGTAATAGGCCTGCGTTTTAATGTAATGTTCGTGTAAATCCACCCTCTAATAAGGATATTGTTGATGTATGATAACTGAGTAACGTAACACGAGCACTGGCAAGCGATAACCGTGAGCTGTATAAAAAATGTCTCGTGCGCCGCGGTTGGTAAATAGTTTTGTTTGCACTATGCGGTCGCCTTATCTATATGGGCCGTGGTTTCCTCGTAGGGCCCCCGGTCGCAACCGTACGCCAGTGTGAACGGGCTATCCGGTTACCAATGTTGCATGGACCTCGCCGAGAACCGCATTCAACACGAATACGACAAATGAATAGCTTTTAGGTGTCCGGTTATATTGGACATCTATCCGAAATACGCTTAGCGAGCGCAATTGCTTTGGTTACTTGTAGGTACTTGTGCGCCATTCGGTTTCATACAAATTCCGAGTATTTTTGAACCGTAATTCAAAGTGCTTCGCGAGCGTATCCTTAAAGTTAATTTACTTGTTCGGAGAATAGATGTTTTATTTATAATATTATCTGCACGGTTCACAGCAGGCGTCGATATTGAATATCACGGGCGTGTCGATTGTTGTTCCGTTTACACGGGGATCGTGAATGCGCCACAGCTCGAGTATATGTACAATTAAAGTAGTGAGCGATCGTTGACAGAACAAAGGGCTCTCGGCCGCGATTCCGCGCACCGCAACTGTATCGAAACGTACCCGTTTCGATTTTGTTTTCGCGAAGCAATGAACGTGACCTGTTTAAAACATTCCTTTCACTCCGTCCAGTTTTCCATTATTGTTTTGAAAACTATCGTCCTTGTGTTCTCCCATGGTGTCTTTGTTGAATTGTCGATCACCGATAATGCAAGCGCTATGGGCTTTTCAGTTTAAAAATAAAATCAATCATTTATGTGTTACAATAAATTGCATTTTGCATCTAAATAATTAACCATGTCCGTAGCTAGTGAATAGCGGTCTAGGTAGGTAGGTATATTATAAATAGGCTTTTTAGGGAAATCAATTACAATGCATATAGAGAGGGCGTAAAGTTCAATAAGGTTGAATACATGATGATATCGTTTAAATGTTTATTGGTTTTTGTATGCAAGTGATGTTCAGTGTATTGTAGTGTAGTAGGTAAATTGAGTAGATAACAATGTTCATTTCAAATTGCCGTACAACGTGCCAATTTATTTCTGAAATACTTTCGTTTAATGATAAATCGAACAATAATTTATGAATGCATTTCAGTTAGTTGCTTAATAATTATATTTTTTGCCCGCTTGACGTTAGTTCATTCTACTGTACACCTTTAGGTGTTGAACAGCAAAATCAAATTACAAATATACACATTACAAGTATAATATCAGTGACAGCCACGAAACGTCTGTGCACCGTGAAATTTGTACAGAAAAACGCCTATTCAACAGCGACCGTCGGCGATCGCGTCGCTCCGAGCGAATCTGTGCGAGTCGTGCGCGCAGGGTCGCCGACCCGGACTTATCGACAATCAAAACTGTAGGGCCCGCTGTTGAACTCGACGTATTTGCATAGGAGAGCCTCACCTCCCGAATAATGTTTGGAGGTGTTTCTTCGTGCCGTTCGATAATGTGCGGGGTAGTGAGTGGTGCCATTGTTATAAAATGGCCGTTGGGATTATTGTTCTAGAGTGTTCGATTAATATAGATGTGATTGCGGTGGAATTTTTGTCGTCATGTGGTCGTTGTTGAATATTTTGCACCGACGCTTAACAGCTTGTGAGCGGAATAGGATAATGTGGTATTAATGAATATTATTTTCAAATATGATGTTTATAGATTGTACAAGTTATATGTAGGTAGTAGTAGTTTCCGTGCGTTAATATTTCTAATATGTACGTAAATATTTTAAACATCTCCATGGTTATATTATTATATAATGTTGATGTATACGCTATTACTCGTAATTATGTAGGCAGTTATACGGCTTACTTGGCCATCTCTCGCTTTTTTATAAACATGATACCGTTACGTTATTATTTTCCCAATTTAATTGCCATAGACTTTCCGTTAGAAGGTCGCGTTTCCAGGAAAAAACATAATGTAATCAATAATAATATTTATGACTTGGTAATAAAATATTTTAGGTTTGATATGTGGTATTTCCCGTATGTTTTTAAAGATGAATGTGGGAGAAATGCGGCTGGTCGGCAAGGATAGAGATATTTGGCAGTCGGTGCTCTCTGCCTAATCCGTACCGGACCTCGCGTGATGATATAAATATAATGTTTAAAGACATATTTGGGGCCGAGCTTGATATTGTAGAGTAGAGAAGGTTGATATTGTAGAGTTAATGTTAACACTACGGTGTTGGATGATCGCCAGAGCAACACTGGGCCCACATCGTAATGTTTGTCCTACACGGTAAACACCTGCTTATGCCAGACATTCCTCCTTTTGTTTGACTTTTCTGTGTGTCGAGCCCGTACGAGTTGCTTTGATCCCCTCTTACGCTGTTTATTCACTAAACGAGTCTTTCAAGAGCGTGTGATAACAGGACTCGAATATTTCTCTTCGCTGAGGATTCCCATTAAATTGTTACAAAAGATACCGCAGTGACAACGTCGGCTCAGTCCTATATAAATGCGTCGATTAAAAACAGATGGAATGCGAAATAAACTTATAAGTATATATAGACTTCAATTGCTCAAATAAATAGGTGTAGGTACAGAAAAAGTACTAAATGTTACTTAATAGATTTGTTGACGATTTTAAGACATTGAAAGGAGTTTTGGGCGTTATTGTATGAAATATTTATTGTGAGAAAGGATAAATGTTAGGCATAGACAATAAACATTTCTTGTTGCCTTAATGACTGCCTCGTTGGTCGTAATCGTCGTGTTGGCAGGGTCTTGTTAGATTTTTCTAACTTAGATTTTTTAGTAGTGGCTCGGAATCTGGTTATGTGGCCAGTGGTTTGGCAATGGACTCACCTATTCCATACTGGGACGAAAAATCTAAATGGTGAAACGTTGGAGTTTTTTTACACATCTTTTCCTACCCCTTCGGTCATTATATGCGTGATGTTACGAAGATATTTCTCCTTTAAAAATTCAAAGTATTATGCAGTGCTAAAAATATTTCAGTAACATGTTTTTCGATGTGAAGCAATATCGAACTCTTAATATCGATCACGTTTAGCAATTGCTCGTGTACGGATTTACAGCGTAATAAAGTTCACCTCCGACCTCGGCGCGTGATTCATGCGACCTATCGCGCGCGGGTGAAAGGGGTGCCGCGTGCGGTAGCGGTGGGGATGTGGTGGCTCGTTGAATGTTGCCAGAGTTGGTGCATGATCCGACCTATTCGTTGTTCTAATTGTTAAACAATCACGTTATTCTGTTATGCCGTGAATTGATAATGAGCCGGAATGGTGAGCGGTTTCATTTCATAATGTGTTTACTAACATCGTTTTCACATAGGATTTATGTATTTGCAATTTTTTCCTAAGATAAATCGTAACGTGGCTGACAGCTATTTGCGGTCTGCAACAAGCATAAATTTAATTTTAGATTCAATCAATGTGCTTTTGACTGTAACGATAATTCCAAATTCAAATCTTTCATCACGTGTTAATATGTACAGCATATCTAACCAACGTATACAAGAGCAGTAATCAGGCTACACGTCGCCCGAATGTCCCCCGCACGCCCTACTTACCGGCCATTTAATAAGTCGGCACTTTATTACGAATTACCGCGGGATAAATATAGTTTTGGTCGCTGGGGTCGGCCGCGGTAGTAGTGCCGCAGTGCCGAGTGCCTAGATGACAAAATATCATTTGAATACCTCGTTTTGATATCATCATAACATTCTATTTTGTTTCTCTGTATTAATGAGTTTTAGCATATATTATATAACTTTCTTAACTTGATATTTTCATTGTTTCGTAAACGTCTATAATGATATAGACCCTAGCTTGACAGGGCAAGTCAACAATTGTGTCTTCTTAATATTCTTCATAATCGTTCGTCTCTAGCGTATTTTAAAAATTGATTCACATTTACCGTTTCCCCTGGGGTGCCTTGTAGGTCACAGATAAAAACCCTCCTCGACTCTCATACCGTTCCCATGAATTTAATATTAATAAGCACTCCCTCTACCGTTATGTTATGAACTGTGAACATTGCTACCTGTTCTGAGAGATGTTGAATTGTCACTCTTTTCAACAATAAGACGGATTTGAATAATGGATTGGCCACCTATATGTTTAATAATAGTATTATAATTATAAACGTAACATCATGCCTGTAATCCTCGATGAGGTAGGCAGAGGAGTGTAGCACACTCCCACGTTTGACCTAAATGGTCAAATGTGGGAGTTTATGTTCCACTATGACATAGTTGGTGAGCCTTTTCCATGTTCCGGCACATTTTCAAACTTCGAATGAAAAGTAGAAAATTTAAATTGGAAAAATCCAATAGTGCTCGACTCGAGACTTGAACTACGTACGAAGTCGCGCTTGCAACCAACACGACCAACGAGGCAGTCAAAAGAAAAGTCAAGAAAAGAGTGACTCAAAGAAATTAAGTCATCGCATGTTACGTTGGCTAAGGATTACTATTCCTTGTTGTGTTTTGTCGAGACATGTCTAAGTATATAAAATTATGGGCAGCTGCATTGTGTTTGATAATAAGAATAATTGATTGCTTTGAACGCATGCCAACGTTTCCACGAATGATTCATTATATAAACTCTCATTTTATGTAG
>DWEI01005822.1:0-10532 GCA_018245875.1 Mysoria ambigua | reverse complement strand
GCCCGATGCATGGCAATAGGCTCACCACCTATTACATAGTGGGACGTAAACGTAACTGGTGAAAAGTGGGAGTGTTCCGCATTCACGCCTGTAATCCCCGAACAGGTAGGCAGGGGACTATAGAACATTCAGTTTAAATGCGTGTCAGTTTCGGGATGACCTATATAACCTACACGATCTGACCTCTTGCTGCATCTGCGTCTAACAAGCATCAGCTAAGAAGTACATCAAAGGCTTAGACCTAATACGGAAGATGTTGCAGTGTTCGTAATAGAGGACCATGAAATAGACCTGACAAGGAAGATCGGGGAAGCGATAAGGTTGACCGAGGAGACGAAGCGAGGGGTGACAATATCCGACGACTTGGTCCAACTGGACAGAGAAAATGAAGACGAGAGTCACAGGAAAGGTGAATATATTTTGATGTCCTGTTTTTTAATGAAAGAATATAAGAACCAAAGAAAGAAGGATATAAAGTTTTGTTTGTAACTATTTCAGCACATGTATAAAAAGAAGAAAATTACAGTTTCTTCATTGTACATCAGTTTCTTGCAAGTCTTTATAGACGTCTCCGTAAGTCAGATTTTGGGACCTTCTCCTCGTGCCGTTACTGGATCATGTTTCTCTAGTGCAGATTTGGTATTCGGTCTTTAGAGCCAGATCAGATCAAAGTTATTTGGCTTCAATAAACCAATCATCGTCATGAAAAATATGTACGTCGAAATTGTTAGGCCCGTTTTCCATCTGGGTAGGCAGAGATAAGGATTTCCACTTGATACCCTTTTGGCAGATTACTTTAGCCGCCTCTAAAGGCATCACACATGATCGACTATTGATGGAACATGTGAACTGGTCTTCTCTCAAGATGTTTCCTATGTGATCTAAGCATGGACGCCTGGATCTGTCTCTTCTGATTCTATCATATCGCTTTATTATTGTTTGAATCTACACGTTCATATGTCATACACGAACAAATCTAAGCGTCCATTTCTTAGTCCTGGTCAAAAATAAAAAACTGACGCCTCGAGGGACTATGTATTATATTTGATGGTAGCTGCGTTCCAAACCTAGCAATGAAATCGATGAACACAGTGTTTTCACATTTTCAGTTTGCGCAGCCATCTCCAAAGGAGTCTCGGCTGTGGTGGACCTGTCGTGGGCTCCGTGGGGACTCCTGGAGCAGCTCGCGGCGCGCACCGGCATCCCGGTGGCGAGGACCGCGCTGGGCTCGCAGCAGCTGGTGGCGGCGTTGGACGAGTACCTCGGCATGAGGAACGCTACTGATGCTGCGTTCATCTTAGAGAGCGAGATTGGTATGGACTGGATAGTCTCCCTCGCTTCTGGCAGATGGCGTGTTTGGTAGTAAACAACTAAGAAAAGCAATTTTTTCGCGAACAAGGGTATGTTGTTGAGTATTAATATAAAAACAGCCTTTAAAGCGGACTGTTTAGTGCGTTGAAATTTGAGATCAATCGGTGCAGAACTTTACCAATTGTTGTAGCGTACACAAACCAACTTAACATTCTTATAGTACTTTTTATTGTATGTAAATAATGTCATTGAGTGGCAAAAATAGAGTAAGGATCATAATAAAATAGCCAAGCGTGAGCCGTCATCAAAGCTCGACATGAAATTTATTCGACAATTAGTATTAGTAGGGAGATGCTATCCCACAGACGTGGACCAAATCCTCTACGAGCTGCTCGGCCGCTCCAACACGCGCATCTGGGTGGACGCGGGGCTGACGAGGGCGTCGGCCCGCGCGCTGCGGGCGATGCGCCCAGAGCCGAACTTCTTCGTGCTCGTCGGCAGCACCGGCTTCGTGCTCAAGACCTACGCAAGGGTGACTTGTTTATATAACTCGCAGAAGTCAATTAGCCATCTCTCTGGTGATGTCATGTTGAAGGACTATCAGTATAAAAAGCATTGCCAATGCCGGCCACCGATTGAGAAGTTCCATGTTCAAATCCCGGGTCGGTCATTATTGGATTTCTCTAATAGTAGCTCGGAGTTTGGATATGTGTCCGGTGCATATAATAGGCTCACCACATATTCCATAGCGGGATGTAACCTTAAGTGGTGACATTTGTGAGTGTTCTAATCTCGTCTGCCTACCTCTTTGAGGATTACAGGCGTGATGATACGTTTGTTTTGTTATCAAATTTCTAGCTTTTTCTTGGGACGCAACTATCTCACACGCACATATAATGACAGGTAAGTGACGGTCAGAACTGAAGGTGGGCGGAGTGGGTAGGAGAGACGGAAGTCCATTCCTCGCAAGGGTCACGTTGATTTCTGCGTGTTATGTATATTACTGACTCCAGCGATTCTTGTTTTGCTGGCAGGCCGTGAAAGAGAAGCTGGTGCGCCGCGACTTCAGGTGGAACCTGGTGTTCACGGACTATGCCATGGACGTGTCGCAGCTGGCGTCCCCGACCGTGGTGCTGCAGGCGGACGACGTCGAATGCTGCAAACTCATGGACTTGAGAGAAGATTGTAACTGTCCGCAGGAGTTCGAGGTACTCTTCGATTTGCGATGATGTGATTACGATTAAAAAATGTCTGTGAATGAGATATCAAATCAATATATCGTTTTCACGTAACTATGGGCTTGGGTTTGGGTATCATCTTACTTGGTGGCGACTGAGAATCAGCCTAGGAGTATTCTGACCTATAAAGTGCCAATTGTCTTGAGTCGTTCCGAGTTTCGAGGTAAGAATGAATCGGTACGATCTAGTGCAGCGCGCCGCATCCTAGACTACATCTTGCTTACCACCAGGCAAGATAGAAATTAAACACAAGCCCATGGCCGATATAAAAGAAACTAATAAACAACTCCTGATTGTCTCGTTCGTCGTGTAGGTTGCAAGTGCGACTGCCGATCGGGAGGTCCCGGGTTCGATTCCCAGGTCGAATGCTACAAAATTTTCAGCTAGAAAATCTAATTATATAGTGGGACGTAAATGTAACCGGTGAAACGTGGGAGTGTTCCGCATCTCTGCCTACCTTTTCGGGGGTTACAGGCGTGAAGTTACGTTGCGTAATATTAGAAACTCTGGCGTTCCAGAAAAAGCAGTTTGTCCTGAACTCTCTGATTCAGCACCTGGCTGAAGCGTACCTCAGACTGGAACCAGATTTGTCTGTGACGAGGCGCGTGGCGTGCGACAACCCTGGCGAGGGGCAGAACGCGACAAGGGACGGGTTAACGAGACAGTTCGCGGAGGAGACCGCTGTGAACAATGAGACCGTATTCTTCTGGGATGAAGAGAGGTGAGATTCTTTTAAATGCTTAGATTTCTTGACGGAAAGATTTGTTGCTCTTTAAGGCTTAATACTGGAGAACGACTGTTTTTGCTTTATAGTTATTGGCAATCATCGCTCCTCTTTACAGTGTCGACAGAGAGTGCCAAGTAACAAATATGTCTAACCTACCAGGTCTCACGACCTTCGTCTGCAGTGAACACTGAATAATTTTGTTTCTAAATAAATTAATGGCCATTTAAGTAATGCTTTAACCACAGCGTGATATCTTACAGATATAGTCTTCTCCTGCGTTCCAAGTTCATTTTGTCCACGTACAAGCCGGACGCAGGTCTCGAGGCCGTCGCCAAGTGGTCTGCCAATGAGGAGTTCACGCTGCTGCCTGGAGCTGCACTGGAGCCGTTGAAGAACTTCTTCAGGATCGGTACCGCTCCGGTAAATATCTGATGGTCTTTTCACCCCAGTGGTTACTATACCCAAGATGGATCTGTTATTTTTCTGGACAATTAAGAGTTCCCTGTGCATTGACGTCACGGCGCAGCGGTTTTGTTAACTCGCTGCAGGCAGTGCCCTGGACGATGCCGCGGCTGGACCCCGCGTCCGGGCAGCCGCTGGTGGACGAGGACGGGAACCCTGTGTACGAGGGCTACTGCATCGACCTCATAGCCAAGCTGTCCGAAGTGAGTAGTCTTAGTGGACTTAGGGGCGTGTCCCATAAGAGTGTCAAGAATTTTCTGTCATCCCGACACTTTGTTTTGAAATTTACCACATTTGTAATAAATACATAGGACTTATTGGTTGTAATAAAGGAATCCCTTAAGTACATTATTTTATTGTTTGATTAATTCGCGTAAATTTGAAATAGGTGTGTATGTATGTAAATCTTAATTGAAGATAATGTGGTTGCGACACTCAAAGTTCGACTGCCTCGTCAGTCAGTGGCTGCGATCGCGACTGCCGATCAAGAGGGCCAGGGTTCAAGTCCCAGGTCGGCTACTACTGGATTCCCGTGACTTAGAATTTTTTGCTAAAATTTCTAAGAATAGCATGAAGTCTGGATTTTTGGCTGCTGCATGGAAATAGCCTCAAGCCTGTCCCATAGTCAGACGTAAACGTAACCCGAGAGTGTGCTGCACTCCTCTGCCTGTTCCCTGTATTACGAGCGTGATGTTATGTTATTATAGTAGTGATTTGACACTTTTTTCCAGGTAATGAATTTCGACTACGAGATCATAACTCCTAAATCCGGTACCTTCGGGATAAGATTGCCGAACGGTTCCTGGGATGGACTCGTCGGCGACTTGGTGCGAGGGGTGCGTACCGCCGGGGATCGAGGGCAGTTCGACGAGGGTCGATGCCTCGTGTCACTTCAGCTCTGCTCTGTTCGCTCTTGTCCGTGTATTGCCAGACAATTTTGCCGCCAAATTCTATATTACTAGCTTTGACATCATCACTCTTGGATATCCCACTTTTACTACTCCTACGGAAATATCGCCAGCCACACTTCTAAACTCAGAATGTATTATCGTTGAAAACTGCACGCGAAACGGATGCATCATGGCGTCCTTCTTTTTCAGGAAATAGACATATCGGTGGCGGCGTTGACCATGACGGCGGAGAGGGAGGAAGTGATCGACTTCGTGGCGCCGTACTTCGAGCAGACGGGGGTCCTGATCGGTGCGTGGGCCCATGCGGTCGCCGCTGGCTGCTTCCATAATGCCCGCCCTGAAGTCCTCTTGTACTATAAGTGTGGGATCTTTGATGCGCTATTAACTGTATGTCCTGTTAGTTCTAAGAGCCCAGCATCCGGCGACGCTCCACATTCGCAGCTTGGGCGCATCTGGTAGTGATGAGCCACGTTGTCGCTGAATAGATGGCAGTAATAAACATCATCTTCATCGGGGTGATGCTAACATTGTTGTTCTACTTACCGAGTATCCCGCTCCCAGTCATCCGCAGGCCGATACGCAAGACGTCGCTCTTCAAGTTCATGACGGTGCTGCGGACGGAGGTGTGGCTGAGCATAGTGGGGGCGCTGCTGCTCACTGGCTTCATGATCTGGCTGCTGGAGAAGTATTCCCCGTACTCCGCCCGCAACAACCCGCAGGCGTACCCTTACCCTTGCAGGTCAGGGGGTTTTCTTGGCGGATTGTTCTTGGGGCTGATCGTATAGGTTGACCAAGATTACCAGAAGTGGTTATGGTGATGGTAATCGTCTGTGAAATTAAGCGATGCTGGTTATTTTCAACCTTTACAATGCTTTTTAATTATTTCTAAAGTAAAGTATTGTACACTTGACAAACGGTCAAACCACGCATGATGCACCTGGTAAATAGAAGTACAGCAAAAAGACTTCAGTAACATCGATATTGCACAATAGTAACTCCACGCCTGTAATCCCCGAAGCGGTAGGCAGAGGGATGCAAACCACTCCCACTATTCACCAGTTGTGTTTACGTCCCACTATGTAATGGTGAGCCTATTGGCATGCATCGAGCACATGTCCAGACTCCGAACCTAATCTAACCTACCAGAAAATCTAAATTAGAAAATGTTGAAGTGCTCAACCCGGTAATCCAACCCGGGATCTGCAGCCGCACTTGCAACCTACACGACCAACGAGACAGTCACAATCATTAAAATAGATCCTTTAAAACTTTTGAAATTATTACATTATTCTTAAAACAGCATCACTTATTCTCTCTGTAGAAATTTTACTCTGAAAGAGAGTTTTTGGTTCGCCCTGACGTCGTTCACGCCGCAAGGGGGTGGCGAAGCGCCCAAAGCGTTGTCTGGCCGCACCCTGGTGGCCGCCTACTGGCTCTTCGTGGTGCTGATGCTGGCCACGTTCACGGCGAATCTGGCGGCCTTTCTCACCGTCGAGAGGATGCAGGTAATCTCTGATAAGCCGAAGATGAGTCACATTTTTGGGCGTGCAATTTGACCGCTGATTGAAAATGTAACTTTAATCATTCGGATAAAAAGTGGGATAAGGTGCACTTACTTTGAACATCTCGCTTTCTTTATCATTGTCAGCATCATATGATGATGACAATTATAAAGAAAATAAAATGAAAATAAAATAAAATAAAAATAAAATGACAGTGGCTGGACATAGGCTGCCGTCAAAGAACGTCATCGTCTTTGGCTGGGAATTAAGGACGAAAATCCCTCCACGAAAACTCTGTCCTTATGTGCTTCACACAATGTTCACACAAAATGTCTGGCGATATGTTACAAAGCGTTCTCGTGCACTCTCGGTGTTCGGTCTGGTCAGTCTCATATCGTTCCCAGACGCCGGTGTCGTCCTTGGAACAGCTGGCGAGACAGTCCAGGATCAACTACACCGTGGTGGAAGGGTCCTCCATCCACCAATACTTCATCAACATGAAGTTCGCCGAGGACACTCTGTACAGGCTAGTGTCTGCTAGTGTATATCCCGCTGGTGAGGGGCGGACGGCCCACCAGACGGCGAGTGGTCACTTGCTCATGGTAGTTCGCAACAGCCGAGGAGTGGCCGATGTGTTGCTGACTGTGAAGGAGAGCTTTCTACGCGCTTCTCCATCTCCTCGTACCCAGGACATCGGTTTTGGATTACAATCATGCTGAAACGAGCAGTGGGTGTATCTGATTTTCTCCGGTTTGTCGGACCTGTAATGGCCAATGTGCATCGCTTGTAGAGTTCGTACACCTTTACTGCACTTCCTTGCATTTCATCAAAGCTGCAGGAACTCTGATTATAGTGAACGGGAAGTCCATTTACTTGGGGATTATTACATTGTTTCATTTTTGCTAGATCTTTTAATATTATTTGAGATTAGACGAACTTCTCAAGAGACTTCAAGTACAAAACCCGTGGAGACCAATGACGTTAAACTTTCCAGGGTCTGGAAGGAGATAACGCTGAACGCCACGTCGGACCAGGCGCAGTACCGCGTCTGGGACTACCCCATCAGGGAGCAATACGGCCACATCCTCCTGGCGATCAACGCCTCCGGTACTGAGGGAGACTGGTAGCTATCACGGTACCACGACGCTGGTTTGTCTCGTGAGGTTCTA
This sequence comes from Mysoria ambigua, assembly GCA_018245875.1. Lineage (NCBI taxonomy): Eukaryota > Metazoa > Arthropoda > Insecta > Lepidoptera > Hesperiidae > Mysoria > Mysoria ambigua. Next base: position 3,212 of record DWEI01005822.1, on the reverse strand, counting down.
GAACAATCGCCGGCATACTCCGCAGTCTGGAGTGTTTGTGGTTAATTCTAGGTCTGGTACGTAATCTAGGGTTGAATAGCGTTGTAATGGTTGTCGTTATATAACAAAGATAATAACATCACGCCTGCAATTGCTAATGAGATAGGCAGAGGAGTGTAGTAAAATCCTACGTGTTTCCAATTACCTTTATTGCCTTGTCTCAGAGCTTATTATAATAATCCTATAGTCCCTGGTCGAATACCAGAGATTTGGACCCAGGACCTCTCGACCAGCTGTAGCGCCTACCACTCGACCAAAGAGGCAGCAATGCCGGAGATCTTCTATTAGCGACATTGTCCCGTTGCCCTGCGCCCCCAGGGCCCGTGCCGGACGCAGTAACTGGGTTCCGTCAAGTCAACGACCACCCGGACGCCGACTTCGCCTTCATCCACGACTCCGCTAAAATAAAGTGAGTTTTAATCGGTTTGGCTTTTTCAGTTCAGTCTTTTTCTTGGGCAGCTGGTCTCATATACATCATGACTCATGTATGTAATATTGACGCAGTGAAGGAAAATTAATGAATTAACTATAATACCGCGGGACATCTTCACAAACAGCTATCTGAACCCAAAGTAAGTTTTAAATAAGCTTGTGTTATGGTAACCAGACGGTTGATAAATTCCATGTCAGCGACAAATTCCATATTCTATATGTATGGCCTTTCTGCTTCAATATGTTGACTTATACATATAGGCGCAGGTAGACCTTTATCTGGCTAGGTAATACGGCGTGGATTGTGTGGAGGATGAATCTAAGCAGAACATGATTTGTTTTACAAATCGTATAGTTTAGACAATGAGTTATATTCTCACAAAATAACACTCGTAGCGTGATAACAAGCGTTCCCGCTATCGGTATCGTCTGTAATCAGGTCCAGATGCACATAAATTATCGTGATGCAGAGCGATTCGTCTTACACGCGATGAGCTGACGTCCTTCGTTGTGTCATTCAAGATGGCCGCCGCGCCATCGTCTCGACGCGCCGCTAGCGTGACTCAGTCGCTTGTCACTCGTCGTGTTCCACTCGACAACGGCTTGCCATTTATATAATCGTATGGACGCAACCCAACACAGAACAACACTTGTATACATAACACCGATGTTTAATGTGGGTGAGAATCTCAAAGTGGTATATGAAACTGCCTCGTTTGTCATGTGACAATACTAGACAATACTAAAAATCCCGCGTGCTGTTAAGTTGCTACAATTATTCCTCAATAACTGCTCCGTTGCTCAATAACTACGGCCTTAACCCTCTCATTCTGAGAGGAGGCCCATGTTCCAACAGTGGAACGATAGAAGGGTTGATATCTTGATATCAACTGGTCCGTAATATCAGTTCGCAATGTATTTTGATCAATTTCTAACAACAGATACGAATTAACCCGTAACTGCAACCTGACGGAAGTGGGGGAGGTGTTCGCCGAGCAGCCGTACGCGCTGGGCGTGCAGCAGGGCTCCCGGCTGCAGGAGGACCTGTCCCGAGCGCTGCTGGACCTGCAGAAGGAGCGCTTCCTGGAGCAGCTGGCGTCCAAGTGAGTGATCGATGTACGACAAACATGCCGGATTTGAATGTACAAAGATATTTGGCATTTGATACCTTCTAATTAACTTGACTTAGTTTTTACAAATTTTAGTGAATGTGGCTTCGCCATCAGTTAGCCCACTGCTGATCATAATTCGTGCAATGTAATATTGACAACAGATATTGGAACGAGACCGCGCGCCAGCTCTGCCCTGACGCCGACGAGTCCGAGGGCATCACGTTGGAGAGCTTGGGTAAGTTTTGTGTCTGTGAATGTCCTTGAAATACGTGTATATGTCTTGGAACACCTGTACCCAATGATTAATTTATAGTTGTAGCCTGGAGTCTGTATGACAATAGACTCACCACCTATTGCTTAGTGGGACGTAAACGTAACTGGTATAACGTGGGAGTGTTCTGCATTCCTCTACCTGCCGCTTTGGAGGATTACACGCATAAACTTCGTCTAATTGTTAATAAACAGCCCAACAGCTTTATTCACTTCAAACCGTCCTTTGTTATCACAAAAAGTTGCCACAATGTCCAATGTTTCTGTTTTAGGGGGCGTTTTCATAGCGACACTTTTCGGTCTGGGCCTGGCGATGATCACGTTGGCGTGGGAGGTCTTCTATTACAAGCGCAAAGAGAGAAACAAGGTCACCGCCTTCGACGCCACTTTAGAGAAGGCGAAGCCAAAGTTGCCAATGTCGAAAATAACGGAGAACGTCGGCAAGCTGCGACGCAGGGGAAAAAGGGGCGGGAAAGCTGGCAACATTCTCAAGAACGTGACGATCGGCGACAAGTTTAAGCCTGTTTCCGACAAGGGCGTGTCGGTAATTAGTGTGTATCCGAGGGGAGGTTACCAGCCCTAGATTGGGTTCCTGTTCTAGTAATTTGACAGCAACTGTCAGCTGTCAAAATAGGTTTTTTACGACGCAGCGACACGGGATCAAAATAGATGTTTTCTAGCGTGGAATTAGATTATTACTGATAGTGTTTAATTAAGCATTCGTGTCAGCGCGAAATTCGTAGTGGTTTGTTCATATTGGCATCTGCTGTAGAAATATGCACTTACAAAGAAAGCACTGATCTGCTATATTAGAGAATCTTTAATGCTTTGGATTTTAGTGAGTTGTCTATAGTTTGTTTACGCAATCGATTTCGTATATCACGCTTGTCATCTTCTAAGAGATAGGCAGGGGAATGTAGAACACTCGAACGGTGCACCGTTTAAGATTACGTCTCGCTAAGCAATAGCCGTTTGTCAAAATTGCCAACTAGCCTAACACGAACCTAGCCACTACTAGAAAGTCGTTAAGTTCGAAAAATCGAATATGAAAGTCAGATAAATCCGCGGATTTGAAGCCATTACCTTACGATCAGCAGTCGCGTTTGCTACCACTCTACTATTGGGTAGTATTTACTTAAATTATTTCATTTATCATAAATTATTATTATATTTTCTTTCTAAATATAATGTCAATTTGTGATGATAGAAAAAATATCTAGTACTAAAGTGCAAAGTCAAAGTCAAAGTCAAAAATCATTTATTTATATAGGATTTGCAATCGCATATAAACATCATTATAGATAAGTTTACGTTAGTTCGGACCGCGCCCACAACTGAGAAGAACTAACAAGAAACTCA
>DWEI01005821.1:0-10533 GCA_018245875.1 Mysoria ambigua | reverse complement strand
GTGAATCGTGGGAATGTTCTGCATTCCTCTGCCTACCCCTTCGGGGATTACAGGCGTGAAGTTACGTTTTTTTTTATTTGTCAAACAGACTAATAATAAATTTTGAAATGGAATGTTTGTAGATTTTAGGTCTATTCTCAGAATAAAAGTTTTTGCCACAGTCTGCCATGCTAACCAGTTGCTATTTGACCGACATGATGTCTTTAGAGAACATATTTTTTTATTTTATGAACTTTAAGGATTGAGGATTTGACAATGAATGTCTTTTATCTTATAAACAGGCGATATCAAAAATTAAAACACATTTTATAAAGATGTGTGAGCCTTGTTTTTTATCTGAGCAACCAGATTAAGAGCCCAATTAGCAAATAACTAGGCTGTCAATGCAAGTGAATTTAACCCTTGTATAGTAAGAGGAGACCATGAAAATACAGGCCACAAAAAAAATGTGGCCAATAAAACACATTATATAAAATGTATAGATTTTATTTCTACCTATCTATTATTCTGCCTTCTTCTTTTAATAATGCATTAGTGCTTGTATATAGGCTTCCACAATTAAGATTGTAAAACTGAATATTTAGTGTGCCTCCATAAAAATGTTTCATTTTTTCCCATACTTAGCCAAACAGTCAAACATGCATTATCCTCATGTTACATTGACCTCTCTCACGTACAATTGGTTTGATGATTTGTCTCTGTCAGAAATTGTCCTCAATTCAATATCGCATTAAAACAATTGATTGAATGAATTGGTTTAAAATTGTACTGTTTTCAATGTTGAGAGGTAAATTTAATGCAGTATAAATATATATTATTTTACTATGGGTTTTTCTTTGGTTATTAATATTACACATATTTGTTTGTTTCTCTAACTACTACATACCTAACGCGGCAGTAGAATAAGGATATGAATATATCATCTATTTTAAAACTAAATGTCCAGTATGTTTACAATGACACCCAAATTTGTCATTGGTCTATCGGTAAACAATTATAGACGTAAAGGATTTATTTTGACTGGCCTGTTGGCGTAGAGATTAGTGAACCTGACTGTTGCGTCGAATTCGTAGGTTCGGTTCCCACTCATTATAAATATTTGTGTGATTAGCACAAGTATTTGTTCTGCCTTGGGGTAAAAAAAATATCTATTGAAGTATATATTTTTATGTATATATGTAGTGCATCAGTCGTCTGGTTACCGTACCACAAGTTCTTTTAACGCTTGCTTTGGGATCAGATGGCCATGTGTGAAAATGTCCTTTAATATTATTACATTATTTGATGACCAGATCTGTCGACCAACTAACACATAATACGGTTGACCGTGACACAGAGCGGACGATCGATTCCTACAATACGCGCTATCCTCACCATAGTAACTCAAATGATGCACTAATTGCTCGATTAGTTGAGTTCTTAGTTTAAAGGCGAGTCTTAAGTTTGCAGTTTAATCGCCGCACGCACACAAGTAAAATGTTGCAATATTTATTTTGATTCACGTAGTAAAAAAAAAAATTAGTAGCAGGGCGTTCAATTTTATGCTGGAATATCTATACCCCTCTATCCACATATATGTAACATAATGTATTAGTTTGTCAAATTCTAATAGGAGAGACTGTCGCTATTGATAGTGACATATTGTCTATAGATAATGTATAAAACGTTGCGCGATCGTCAGATAATGGTGTCGATATCGTTTTGTAGATAATGCGCGGGACAGCGGCGGCGCCAGTGTCCGCCGGCGCGACGACACCGACGGCCCGCCGCCCGCGCTGCCGCCGCCGCCGAGGAAGCCGCCGCGGCGCACGTCCTCCGCGGACAGTCCCAGGTCAGATCACCTCGTGTCGCTCTCTACTATGTGACGAGCAGTGTCGATCGTTAGTTATTGACTGTCACGAGTACCAAGTGAACGGGCCGCTATTGTGACTACTTACGTTCATTGGGAGCTCATTTTCGCGGAGATATCTTTGTATATTAAAATATGTTATCTCAGTAGTGCGATTGCGATACTGTCGATGTTTTATATTGCCCCTTTGTAATTTACGATGTTTTATTACGTAGTTCCGATATCGCTTGAATCTCATTTATTGTCTTTTTAAAGTGTTGATGTAAGATAATGTCTTCTCACTACGTAACACCTATGTATGTACATTACAATTGCGTAGGATTATCGTTTGATAAAAATATGAAGAGGTAAAGATGAAAATTTGGTTGGTGATATTAAATGTATTTTTACGATACAAAGTAACTTCAAATCGTTCTTAGCAATATAGTATTTCAATTTGGCTATCGATAGTATTATGTAACTATAGTAACTACTTCATGTTCGCTAGAAAACATGGTGAAATAGTATTTAATTATTTTGCTTATAGATCTACTGGAACAAGCCCTACACGAACAGAAACCAGCGACCTGATATCATTTTCAAGCCCCACCGGTAAAAGTGACCCAAAAGATTCTCATGCGTCACTGAAGGACTACATCGACCAGATTAGCAAGTATGATTTTACTAAATCCGTAGTTTCTAATTATATCGGTCGCTGTTTCATACTAAACCATAATATGGGATTGTCGTTTCAGATTGGGTCAGCAGACCGAAGAATTAAACTTAAATACATCGGAACAAGGGCCCAATATGAACAATCATCCCTACAACCATATTCCGGGATACCCGTACAATGCTCAATATGCGTATGGTTATCAGCATCCCTATGGCGTACCGCCTTATCCGCCCTCAACGCCGTATGGCATGCCGACGCCGGCGCCTGGCATGCCGGCGTATTCATATTACCCGCCACCTATGGCTCCTCCAGTGGAGCAACCACCGCCCTACGCGCCAACGAATCCGCCGATGTACGCGCCAGCGATTCACTACAGTCAAACGCGAATGGCGACCCCGTCGCCGTACATGAGCTATCCGTCCCCGGCCCACCAAGCACCTCATCCACCGCCTTACAACTATAGCACTACGAACATGATCTCGCGACCCACGAGGCCGGCGAGCCTGTACCCGCAACTGAGTCAGATTCAGATGTACCCCACACCACCGACAAGCGGGGCGCCAGTCAACGTTGCCAATAACAGTAGCGCCAATCAACACGCCCAGGCGGCGGTGGCGCAGGACCCAGCCAGAGATGGCATCGAGAGTAATGTGTCCCGGAAGTCGTCGGAAGTCAGTATAGGGGTGAGCAGGTTTTATATGATATTATAAAAAATGGTGGAAAATAAGCTACGTAAGATTTAAATGAAAACAAAAAAACATTTTGCAATTAATCCCCGAAGAGGTAGGCAGAGGAATGTGGTACACTTCCATATTCCAATGGTATTGTTTAATGTCCTACTGCAGAATAGAATTGGAATGAGCCTACTGCCACTCAATAACTATAGAACCCCCTATAAAACCCAATATTGTATCCAATATGGAATTTCAGAAAAAGTCAGACTACACACTTGCAACTATAAAATCAATGAAGCAATAAAATGTATCCAAAGATCTTTTATGTCTCAAGGGACTTCTGATTGTAGAATTCATAAGTGCAAGTGCTTTAAGTGAGACTAATCCTCACATTATACCAATGTTTGCAGTCAAACGAGTCAAATGACACAGTCGGCAGCCTGCCCAAGTCGCTGAATCTGATCGACTTCGGGCGCCACTCCGCCGGCAGCGCAGGTAGCGTACGAGTCAGTGTGTTAGAGGCGTTCGACCCGCTATTAACGATCACTGACCAAAGTAATCCTGGTGAGTGGTTTGTGTCTCATACTCTCTCATTCATAGAATGTGATGGCAAATTTGAATTACTTGTTGAAATTCAATGTACAATTGTTGAAGGATATCTGTGAGATTTTTACATTGTAAGGCAATTTAAGACTCCTAAAGAGATTCTGTATACTTATAGTAATATTTGATGAGTTTTTGATGTCCCTTATATTTGAATCAAGGACATAGCAATATATGGTAATATAATAAATATTGTTAGTATTTTTGTTTTATGTAATGAAATATGTAATTGAATATCATATTATATAATACGAATATGATAGTATATTATAATTATTTATGATACAAATCTGTAAAGATAAATTTATTTCTGTAACTGTTTACCATCACATTCTTTTACTTTTTGGGATTTACATACATGAAGTCATATGAAACATTTAATATAGTAAGTAAAATATATTCGAAGTTTCTTGGGGGTTTTATGTTGGTAATTTGAAAGAAAACTTTTTGTTGGTTGATTATTTCTTAATCCTATCGTTGGGTTTCATACATATTAATATTGGATTTGACATTAATTTTAATGTTCTATGCAAAATTCATTGCTACTGTTCGACAGCACTATCATACAACCATTCAAAATGCAATGCTCCGTATTGACTTGGGTTTCTTGGCTTTTGTTAATAAGTGTTCATGGGTTTATACAAAAAATATTTTCTATTTTCAAATGTGGTTGTGCAAGTTTAAAAAGTTTACCTTTTAATGTTGTACTGCATGCATGGTTTTTAGTAATGTGCCTCATTCAGTTATAATATTACTTTTTTTTATTTGGAAAAAATTGTATTAGCATATAGGTGGAACATTTTACTAAGTTTTTCTATGAAAAAAACATTAATAAATTTTTGCATCGCAGTAGCCAAGTTAATTGTCTTTTGGAAACGAGAGGATGCAATGCTATAAGCTGTCGATATCGGATTAAACAAATAATCAAACTTTTCGAAATAATACCTTTCAACCTTGTTAAGTTAAATTCATCTCCCTGAGGGTGACAATTTAACATGGCCCCTAGATTACGTAGTTCCCAGCGAGTGCTCGAGCAGCGTGTACGAAGAGTACGACCCGCTCGACTTCCTGTACGGGGAGACGGAGATGCGGGAGGCGCCGGTGTACGCGGCCATCAGCAAGCGGGAGAGCGCCGCGCTGCCGTCGCCGCCGCCCAAGACCATCCCCAGCGTGCCGGCCGTCGCCAAGCGGCCCACTACCGTGAGTTGCGCTTTTTCAACATAATTATTGTTATGTATAATCATGTCCGTTAAATGTATCAATATTTAAATTGAAATAAATCATGCAGGATAACATGAATATTCAATAATATCATATCGTGTTTTTACTTGCAGAATAAACTTTATGACTGCATAGTGAAAACAAAGAACAAAAGATATGACAGCGAGCATATCGCTTTTTTGAAAATGGTTCTCGACGTCAGAAGTAAGTATCGCAATTTTTGATTTTTGAATGTCTTATTTATTGAGCACAGAGCCAAACCATAGCAGTGTAATTATTGTTTCACCACCTATCGTCGTTTAAGTAAGATAACTGTGCAACGCTCCGGACGTAACACGCGGGCCTGTCGTGCGGCAGAGAGGTTCGTGCACACGGACGAGCAGACCAACCCGGGCCACGTGGTGGCGGCGCGCTCGGGCGGCCGCTACCCGCCCAACACCAGCATCAAGCTGCTGGTGCACCACGCGCACGCCGACGAGCCCATCACCTTCACCTCGGACGGTGGGCTTTAGCCTTCATCTGCATGCCATACTTATACTATGTAACACAAGTATTTCTACATGTGTGATATACTTGTACACTATTTTCACAGCTGTTATCAGAGTCTTGTATCAATTAGATTTTAACGTATTTTAACGTAGGCCTTAGAGAAAGGTTGTAAAATGTTGTATAACTTTATGTTTTCTAAATTACCCTGTTACCATGAAGATGCGTAAGAATATATAAGATAGATATATCTTGGCGTGAAGATATGTATGTATGTATGTACCATGAAGATGCAATAAGAATTAATTATGCCCATGTATCTCATACTTTGAGTTGCATAAAATAAATAAATAAAAATTAAATGGGTTTGACTACGTAAGTATGTATAAGTGTCTACTTTAGGTATGTATAGTATTACCACATCGATGCCTAGTGCTGTATGTGACTGTTGCAGTGGAGTCGAAGGTAGACCACGTGATCCTGACCGTGGTGTGCTCGCTGGACGAGGACGTGCGCGACGACATGTCGGAGTACATGTTGCGGGTGAGGGCCTAACAGCAGGCAGCGACTACATAGCATAATTGTACTTATTATCATATATGTATGTTACTGTGGTGTATCTCAGGTTCAAGGAAAATGTGTATTTTTTAAATTTTTGTGTTCTACTGTGTAGACTCTTGGTCCTTATCTTAAAAAAATCCTATATCGCCATTTAATATAAAATATTGAAGTTTTAAGAAACAACTCTTTTAATATTTACTACGTGATAACAAAATAATTTTGTAAGGAAAGTATATCTTTGCTTCCGATCTATTTAATGTTGGTTCTTCATCATAAAATTGTATCAGCTAGTAATAATATAACTTGAACTCTCTGGTGTGGTGGCGCAGGTGTGGGGCGCCAAGGAGTACCTGACGGCGGGCAGCGCGCTCAGCGAGTACGACTACATCCGCGAGTGCGTGCGCCTGGAGAAGGACGTGCGGCTGTGCCTGAGCGAGCGCCGCGACCGCTCGCTGGCGCGCTCGGCGCGCGACGACGCGCGCGCCGCGCACGTGGCGCTCGACGACCTGCTGCCGCCGCTCGGCGCCGCGCCCGCGCTCTCCTTCGACAACTTGTCCATCTTGCTCGGTGCGTTCTGTTTCTTTACTTCACTAGGATTTCCGCATTTTAAACGTGTCACACGTTCCTCAATGCGGACAGATAAGATTGACATCTTTTTTCACGTTAATAAATCACGTTAAAAAATCAGAAGATGACATCTTTTTCACGTTGATAAATTAAAAATAGGCAAGGTTCGACTAATGTTTGAACTGCAGCAGCTTGTATTTTTTTGCAGAAACCCTAGAGGGCGAGCTGTCTCGAGCCGTCGGGGTGGTGGGCGCGGAGGGAAGCTGCTCGCCTAAAGCCGTGTTCCAAGCGGTGAAGGCCATCTGCGCGCTGGCGGGCGGCGTGGAGACTCTACACGTAACACACACGTTGAACGCTTTCGCACAGGCCTGCACGGCGCAGGTCAGACATTGTACAATATTATAATAAGTATTTATGAACTGAAACTAATATTAGCTTTACTGTTAGTTAATGAGATGAGTAACACCGAATAACGATTGATGGTTTATGGTTACAATATTGATACAATATTGATAGAAATGTTAGAATATTAAAATAATCTAAAGGAAATAATATTTTCATTGTCTACGCGCCAGGCACGTGGTAACGTTGAGTAACACTTGTTGTGTTTCGTTAGCAAAGCGTAATAATGCTCCCGAAACGTTCACAAGTCTAGTAAAATATTGTTACCTAAATAAAGGATCAAATAAAACATAACTAAGCTACTTACACATATACTAGTTGCGATACAATGTTTGGTTAATCTTACAATAATAAGTAAGGAACCATAAGAGTGGAGCCGCGGCCAGTAACGCGTGCGGTGCGCAGAGCTCGGGCGCCGTGCGGCCCGAGATCCAGGCGGACAGCGGCCCGTACTGCGCCGTGTCGCTGCGCGCCGCCAGCGCGCGCGAGGCGCTGGCGCAGCAGTGCGCGCGCGTGCGCGACGCCGTGCGCGCGCTGCTGGCGCTGCACGCGCGCACGCGCGCGCTCGACTTCTACGTGGCCGACGCGCCCGCCGACGTCGACGTGGCCAGTGAGTGTCGCCTCATGCGACCACCTTTATTTCTTCGTATTCCCTATGCCTTATTTTATTTCTTCTTATTTTCGTTTGAGCCATAAAATTAAATTCTTGGAAAATTGTTGGAATTGTTATAGTCATGTAATACATCGAATAGAAGACAAATAGTACCGTTATGTACGTCTCTAGGATTACCGTTCGGGCCCGTACGGCATTGATTCATATAACCATACGAAACAGGTCATCTATACAAGAAGATCTCTACGTTGGGTTCATAAGACACCGATTTTTCGTATATGTTCTGAACTATACCAGAGTCAGTGTCTTATGGGCTCGATGTAGGGGCTACCGTCGTATACAGCGGATCTTGAAGACGAATCGAATCGAAATTAATATAAATTACGATATATAATATTATACATACTCATGTAAATATTTAACACAAATCTTTGTAATTACATCATTGATCTATTGCTTTCAGCCTGATCACGCTAATTTTGTAACGTGTTTATACCGTTATGTATCCCCTTTCACTGAGTTAAACATTTTTTGTATATTTTTTTTTATAAAATTTGCTATTCTACATCAATTTAATATACACTTTTTCATATTTTTAATAATATTACGTAGGTGTTCGCGGGTAATTAAACTACATAATTTTAATTATCACAGAAGCAGTGCCGGCCCACACTATATCAGAAACTACCCTGTTTTGTATCGAGGCCGTTCATAGTCTCCCGCTCTGCTGGAGTCACGACGAATACCTGTTCCATGCTCAAGTTTACTACGGAACTAGGCCCTTGAAGACATTACGATTAACGCACTCGTCAAAAATTGAATGTGGCGGATTCTATCCACGAATAATATTCGATACTTGGTAAGCTGTTTTAATATATATTCGGATTATTCAAATAACCATAAATTTAATAACCATAAGGAATAAATCAATTTTTATTTACAAATAAGTACAATATTTTTATAAATTTAGTATAAAAATATTTTTATAAATTTTCTTTTACCAGGATAAACTTAGAAGATCTGCCGATCAACACTCTGCCTCGAGAGTCGCGGCTGGTGATAACGCTGTTCGGTCAAACCCTGCGCACAGTGGACGGCCAGCACCAGAACAACGACATCGCCCTGCAGAATAACAACGAGACGGAGGACAAGGGCGACGTCCAGTACGAGCAGCTCGAGCTCGGCTGGGCTGCCATACAGCTGTTCGACTACGACGGGTAACTTGCATTATTGTACGCTAGATGTCGCTATGACCCATTTCTGTCCACGTCTCCCGATATAGTGACTCAGTTCCTACAATGGGAGAGTCAAAACGAAGTGGTGCGATATACACTCACACATTAATAGCTTATTGAGTTGTTTCTCCATTAGCTAACGTATAAACTTGTCTATAGGAAATTATTCATACTGTCAATTGAACATAATGTTCAATTGACGTGATTCGTATAATTTTTTGATTTCGTGAGCGACGTGATTCGTATAATTTTTTGAAAAGAAATTTCAGCCGCCTGGCTTCGACACATTATTAGGAATGAGTATCAGATTCTAAATTGAAAACGTACCTACTGGGCATTTATGAAGAGAGTGATAAATGTAGAAGGTTGTTAAGATATGTGTAAGGAGACATTTGGCATTGCGCTCTTTGCAAAAATAAAACTTGAATAATATATTCAGCCCGTGAGTACAGCAGTTCCCCTTCACTAACATGTCCGTGGCGCGGCGCGCAGCGTGCTGGCGGCGGGGCACTACGTGCTGCCGCTGTGGCCGGCCGGCTGCGACCGCCGCATCGGGCCCGCGCCGGCCGCGCGCCGCGCGCCGCGCGCGCCGCACGCCGTCGTCAACATCGGTGGGCCCGCGCGCACCGCGCCATTTTGTCATTGACGCATTGGCCGCACGAGCCTTACTAGGGAATAGTAATCAGATATTCGTATAGAAATTACCAGACAGATTATTACAAAAATATATAGATATACAATTACCGTATCACGGTACAAGTAGTATTCTTATAATTTTGTTTAATATATTGATATCGCTGTATAGGTGTAGATATACCTACACTAAATATGCCATAACTCTATTCTTTAAAATATGTTATATATTGCTTGCTTCCATCCATCCATCATTCGCGAATTACCCACGGTGACAAATGAACCACAATAAACACTCTTATTTTCGCCGTTCATTTCCCTCTTGTATTTGGTAATTCTATTTTCATTTTGCACGAACAGAAATACCAGTTTATACTCGCACCGGAGTGAAGTGGACAGAGGGTGACGGCGAAAAACAGAAGACCGTTACACACGCCGACCTGCCCACTTTCGACTCGCTGGACGGACACACGCAGACGCAGCTCCTGCATCTCATTGAGGAGGGCGTATATCAGAGGATGCCCACCGAATGTAGGGAGGTGAATAGAGATCTTTATAAATTATTATTTTTAACCCCCTTTATTATTATGCGTTAAACAAGCAAAAATACCGTAAAAAAGTTCATCTTGTATAGTTTTATTATAAAGTGTTCTGTCTGCAGAAGAGACCGTCTTTTATAATCATCATCATCGTCTTTTGTGTCCAGATAATGTGGGAGAAGCGCCAGTACCTGGTGCAGGTGCCGGGCGCGCTGCCGCTGGTGCTGCTGGTGGCGTCCAACTGGTACGGCGAGCAGCGCGACCAGCTGCTCGCGCTCGTGCGCTTGTGGGAGAAGCCGTCGCCGCTCAACGCCATGCACCTGCTGCTGCCCTGGTGAACCATCTGAACACTCATCCCTTTAATATAATGATCTTTGATATTAGCACACCGGAAAATCCCCGAAGGGGTAGGCAGAGCAATGCAAAACATTCCCACGATTCACCGGTTACGTTTACGTCCCACTATGGAATAGGTGGTGAGCCTATTGCCATGCA
>DWEI01005820.1:0-10533 GCA_018245875.1 Mysoria ambigua | reverse complement strand
TTGCGAGGCTGTGGCAGGGTGGGTCGCGAATGTCGTGCGAATGTACAGTTCTCGTGGCCCACCCATAATGCCAGAGTAGCACACCGTCAGGTTTTAGTGGGTAGTCTGGATTTGCCCAGGACCCCCACATATCCATCGAGCTCCCCCGGGTGAGATGGAATGGGTAAATCCATTTCCTAACGTAAAAAAAAGGAGGGGTCGAGATATTTGACACTCGGTGTTCTCTGCCCATTCCGTAAGCCACTTGGCGTGATGGTATAGTGATAATGATAAAATAATTTAAGCGTTTAATGCGTATTTGCTTCATCATTGTTAGCATGATTCACCCTAATGCGAATTGAACGCTGTAGTCATTAAGATAATATTTCATCTTTAATAATATGTCAATACACGTCACCATTATCGAGGTGTAATATAAAAGATTTATAGACAATCAAGTTAACGTTAATTATTATTATCCTTACGCAAGATTCCTTACGGTGTGGGCAAAGGACAGCTGAGATTACCGATATTACATTTGTTACAATTTTAGCTGAATGCAATCGAAATTATTATTTTAATATTGGGAATGTTATGAGTATTTTCTGTTATTTGTTATGAAAGATACTGGTTTATGTCCGCAAAGTTATTTCGTATAACTTGGTATCACACGAGAATATTCCGCAAAGTACCCGAGGTTCAGGTTCAACATGCTTTATCCTCTTACGTATCATGACGGATGTATGGCTGCTGTTGTGCGCGCAATACGCTAGGACTACTGTATAGATTTCGATCAAATTATTGCAGTTTCACGTCTCAGACACTTGGTCGTTGTTTAAAAAAAATTGATGTCTTCGGTTAATGTATAGGTGCTAGAGTTTTAATTTTAACCTCTGTGAACGTGTGGGTTGCAAGCGCGACGCATATCGAGACGTCCTGAGTTTAAAACTCCGGTCTAACACTATTGGATTATTTAATTTTTTAATTTTTCTATTGTACCTCGGAATTTTCACGCCTGTAACCCCCGAAGAGGTAGGTAGAACAATGTAGTACACTGCCACGTTACACTAGTTACGTTTACGGTATCGTTTGGAATAGTAAATGAGTCTATCGTATCGACTCCGAGCTATTTCTACAGAATCGAAATGAGCAAATATTGTAGATATCGAATTATTTTCCAGTAAGTATAGTTAATACCTCTTTTTTGTACCGTATTGGCAATCTTCAAAAAGTTGTGACCCCAAAAACAGGTTGCAAAACGAATTCTCAGACCATACATAAAAGGTTATTAATAAAATTAATATAGGTACTGTTCACTTTGTAAATCATTTTGTGTGGGTGCACAATATAATTTATAATGGAAATAACAGTTTTTTCGCTACATTTAAATTTTCATTTATTTGACGTGCAGCTTGAACCTGGAAGATCTAATTTTACCGGAGGAGGAGACCGCATCCGGTTAGCGGGCCCGTAATTTAATTATACGTGTTATATACATTATATGTAATGATTATTCATCGATTTGATTAATTGTGATGCCTCGTAGGCATCATTTAACATCGTATGTTCACGTGTTCATCTCAGAAGTAGGTAAAAACTAGTAAATTTATTACCAAAAATAAAGAAGACTGGCATGATATTTATTGATCAAAATATTCACGTTATTTCACGTGAACATTCAAATATCCCCATGCAAAATTTAATAAAAATCCTTACGGCTATATGACGGGCAGAAAGACAAAAGTGATTTTCGCACGTATAATGTGATAATGGGTTTATATTTAGAATGAAACTTTAACAATAATAGAACTATTTTATAATAAACCATTTTCATAAAACAACGATAAAACATTTTTCTGTATACAAACGTGTTCGTTAAATTTGTGTGATATCTTTTGCGGCTTTTTTGTTGGTTTTAATTGATACATTATGTGCATACCCCGATATGTTAATTGTTCTTGGATTATGACAACAGAATGATTGGCATTAAGACTTCAAGGTCAACCATGCCTCGCTATTGAGTTACGAGTAATATAGCTGATGTTCGCCCTGATAAGTTAAAGCATAAACGCTGGTTAAAGATTATAAGGTTAAAGATCATATCGAACTGAATTTCGTTATATGCCGAATATGTATATATTAACAAAATTTTGTATCATATTCTTTATGATGATGCAAAACGATGGTCATAGATCCCTTTCAATATAATTAATAAAGAATAACACCAGTGTTGATTTGAGCGTAGCCTTTAATGTGTCGATGTATGAAATCTCTAGAGTCAGCAGCTAATTTCGTCCATGGAATGTGTTTTGGGTCACTTTATTTCTATTTTATTTTGTCTCACTATAAATATCATCTTTATAAGCGTATTAAAGGTCACATCGCTATTTAATTTTTAGTTCATAACAAAACAAACGATCGTTTTTATCTACACATTTATAATTAGATTTCTCGCTGTTTGTATTTTGTTCTGCGGTTGTTGGTGTTGTTGTCCGTGTTGTTGATGTTGTTGTCCGTGTTGTTGATGTTGTTGTCCGTGTTGTTATTGGTTTTAGTGTTGTTGTTAATTTTAGTGTTGTTATCGGTTTTAGTATTGTTGTTGGTTTTGGTGTTTTTGTTGGTGTTGTATTTGTTAATGTTGTTGCTGTTGTGTTCTTCGTAGTGGTTGATGAAACTGTTGATCTTCTCGCATTAGAACTATTAATTGTGCTTCTAGCATCTTTATCAGTTATTGTACTAGTCAAATCTCTTACACTCCGATCCTTTGTACTCAATCGATATTCCAGTTTGACTGAAAGTTTAGAATCTTCTTGAATTGGAATTGAATTATCTGTATCTAAAAAAGGTCCGACTAAATATCCACATTCGATTCTTTCACCACGCACACGACATCCGTTACCTGTGGATTTTTTTTTATTAATTAAGTTAATAGATATTAAAACATTAAGTTGTGTTCATCTAGTTCAATAAATATTAAAATATCTGAACGTTACATCACACCTGTAATTGCCAAAGATTTGGGCAGAGGAGTGTAAAACACCCCCTCCTTTTACCAGTTACGTTTACGTCTCTTCATGGAATAGCTGGTGTCTATTATCATTCATCGGGAGCATAGACTCCAGGCCAGTCCAAAAAATCTATTAGTAGGATTTGATCCACGCCATCTCGGCAATTGTGCTTGCAACGGGCACGACCAAGGAGGGATTCTAAAATATAAGTAAGATATCTTCTTCTCTGGATTACGTGATCATTTCCAAGAATCCCTTTATTTCGTATTCAATGATTTGAGTAATGATAGTAACAGGGAAATTTAAGTAATTATATCTGAATAATCGGTCTGTTTAATTTTTTAAAAGTTAATTTAAAGAAAAAGTTACTTAAAAGAAGAAATTAATTTAAAGAAGAGATTTCTTTAAATAAGAAGCCACTTTTAAGAAGAAGTTACTGGTGAAACGTGGAAGTGTTCTGCATTCCTCTGCCTACCTCTTCGGGGATTACAGCCGTGAGGTTACGTTTTTACCTTAAAGAAGTTACTTTAAAGAGGAAATTACTTTAAAGAATAAGTTGCTTTAAAGAAGAAGTTATTTTAAAGAAAAAATTACTCTAAAGAAGTTCCTTAAAGAAAAAGTTACTTTAATGATAATTCTTTAGTCTAGTAAAATGCTAATTGTTTAAATAAATCTTTACGTTAGATATAGTTTAGCTCACCAATGTCAATAGCATTTTCTAAATCCTTTAGTTCACCGAGATTTTTGTTATATCCGCATAATATTCTGCCATTTGACAATTTGCATAATTTATCGTCGTAATCATATGCCAAGCAAGGCTTTTTTTGCGTTTGATTAGTATCTTCAGTACGTAGGAATCTACGCGCGATGTTCCGGTTCGAGGGGTCGGGCCTTTTAAAGAAATCGACCGCTTTGTAGGTTAGAGTGTCGAATAGTATGTGACCCAGCTTAGGTGCAGCGCTTGCAAGTGATAACAGTTCAGCAAAAAGTATCAAACATCTCTGCAAGTAAATTATTGTAAAGGTATTAAGTATAACATCGGATAAAAGTAGAGGTTGTAATGGTTTTTTAAACATTGGCAGTGGGGTGCATGAAAGGAGCCTCTCCGAGCGGCGACTATGTCAAATTATATATGTACCAACATCTACGGCCCGGCGTACCCTGGACATTGCGACTAATCCTTTCACCACGATGGCTGATCAGACATGATCAGATGTCGACTCGATGAATAAAAAGAAGAACATTGGCAGTTTGGGTCAATATGAAAACAATGAAAATATGATATGAATTTCAAATAACGTGATTGTTTTAATGCCAAAAATGATCAAATCGTGGTACGGATTACTGCAGTATAACTTAACTACACACTTCAGAATTGAGCATAAAGTTTTTGTTACAACCTGGAAATAGCATGCCATAAACTGATTATGTGCTCGTTCGCAAAAATGATGAATAAAGGCGCACAAATTAAAAAAGACGAAAAAACCTGCTGAGATTTGAGATTGAATTGCTCCAGTGATTCCATCATTTCAATTATAGTTGATCATTTAAAAAAATACTCACCAAAACCAATATTCGCATGGTATTTGAAAACAAAACACGAAGAAAATTATACACGCGACTTGAAAATTAATTTACGATCGTAACTCTAGAGTTGATTGACTGGTAAAGTTAGCAGATGATTTTTTGTTTTTCGTATTTTTTTTTCGTAGATACAAAATTTATCTGATTTAAAATTTAGAGTCAGAATAACTACGTTATTATGAATTTGTTAGTGTATAAAATACACTCGCCCCTTGAATGATTATGATATCAATGACAGCTTGTGGAGCGAAAGAGTTTGAGGTATGGTAGTTAGACTGCTGATAAACTACATATATACATATAAATATGTATTTAAATATATATTATTATTTTATATCCAGACACAGAAAAATATACTTGTGCTCATCACACAAAGATTTATTTTCGGTGGGAATCGAATCCACGACCCGGCCCGGCGCAACGGTCAGGTTCACTAACCTCTGCACGAACGGGCCAGTCACCGTTAACAACATCCTGTATCCCGGCATTATGCCGAGGAATGTATTCTGTAGGGATTAAAAGCGTGATATTACGTCATTAATATTGAATAATTTATGGCGACCTAGACAACGCCTTGAACTACAAAACTTAACTGTAATAATAAATGTTCTTTAACTGTAATAGTTAAATATCGTTGTACTCAAAATCAACAATATTACTAAACAATCGTGCTTAAAATCATTAAATATACCTATATTTAAAAAATAACTGATCTTTTCAGTAGTTTTAAATATGGTGCCTGAACGTTTTTCCATATTTGTGTGTATTTTACCATTTTCATTCAATTTCTTAATACAATGCGAATAATTAGCTTCAACATGTGTTAAATTATTCTTACTGAATAATATAGGCGCTGGTAATTTTTTTCTAAAAAACTTCAAAACGAGTTATCTTTATTAACAATAACACCATTAACCTTGCTGTTTCCTTCTACGTTTTCATTTAAGTGTAAAACTGGTTACTATATAAATAAAGAGGCGTAATGTATAACAATGGTCAATTTTGTATCAAGTTTACGGCGGCTGTGGAGCGCTCTGAAAATACTATAGTTTTTCGTCGGCTCCAGATACATAAAAAATAATTTTTGTTACTACTGGCTACTATACTACGTTACTATGTTATAATAATTAATGTCAAACGTGACGCAATGACCATGCGAACATATATCTGTTCTTATGATCATAGATTTTTATTGTTCTGCTGTTAGAAGGGCTGCAAGCGCGACTGCCGATCGGGAAGTCCTGGATTTAAATCCTCGTTCGGGTACTATCGGATTTTTCGTGTTAACATCTTCAGTGGCTCGGAGTCTGGAAATCCATCCAATATATGGTAATAGGCTCACCACATATCCGATAGTGGAACGTAAATATATTTAGTAAAACTTGGAAGAGTATTACATTCCTCAGCCTATTCCTTTGACGATAATCCCCGAAGTGGTAGGCATGAATTTACGGAGTATTAAAACCATATTACGCCACGTTGGCCAAGTGTGTGTTGAGAAAACTCATAACATACGCGAGATAATCTTTGTTCTCAGAAATTATACAATTATGGTTGACAGATACGAACATTCGACTTCATTATTAAACCTCGGGCGGTCTCTTTACCAACATGATTCTTTAACATGCAAAAAACATGTAGTCCTTGAACATTACAGATAATTCAACGACTCTACAATTTTATAGGCATTCTTCTGCATACTTTCTTTGTATACTTTGAGATTGGGTAATAAATACTAATGAATGGTGTCATTGAAAACAGACTTGGCTCGGTTGATATACCTTTTTCTACTTATTGAGGGGCCAAAGTCCTTCGCGCATGTACGTGAGAGCACAAGCGGCCTCGGCCCATTGGCTCACGTGGTTTTGCTGTCAGAATGAGAAGGGATACAGGCGTACTTGCCGTGCTGTGACACTACAGATGAGCAGGGTTCACACTCCTGTTAAAGGTCATATAAAACTCTAAGGTTTGCGCGTAAGGGTGTCAGATGTGCTCGGCGATCCCCGTTTGGGATACCCAGTGTGGGGATAAACCCTGACATGAACCCTGAAGGGAGGCTTATGGCCAGCAGTGGACGGCAACACGCTCACGATGCTGATGTTGATGGTGTGCGCCTAGGTAATCTTGAATTCTTGAATGTACGGTCTGGGGTGTAGAAAGATGAATCTGATGACAATAAGCCAGATGGAGCTAGCGTAGGTAACACATTAAGAAAGAACATCTTTAGTATAGATATTTTGTATAGCATTTTAGAGATAGTCTTGAAAGGAAAAGTCTTAAGAGATAAGTAGTGTAAAATATTTATTTAAATATTGTTATTTTTTTTTTAGGTTTAAAACCTAAAGTTTAAAACCTAGTCCTAAGGTTTAAAACCATACAGAAAAGTATAGGAATAAAAAGGCGGACTTAATGCTAAAACATTATTTGCCAGTTAACCTTTCGTCAGTAGGAATTGCGTGGAGGCGGTTACAAACAAATAAATAAGATGAGCAAATACATAAAACAGAACAAATATCTCATTGATTTGCATTAATATAATTAATGTAACTACCTCAATAACATAATATAGTATATAGTTTTTTGTTTTATTACATCAGCTTACTTACGCGGCCTACGGAACATTATTTTGCAAACCATCGGTATAGCTCTTAATGTATGTAATTATGTATTCATTGTATGAAAATAAACGCATTTATTTTGTAAAGGAATATAGGGTGAGCTACAAATGCAAATGTTGTTTCAGTCTAAAACCACGACAGGATGCGACTAAACTGAAAAGTGGGTACCGTCGAGGAACTTTCTATAAACTTTTTAAATCTTTAAGATTTTTTTTTAAATAGTACGCATTTGATTTATGTAACTTTGTATATTTATTTTTAGTAAATTGACACTTTTATTCGTTTTATAACAGCTTTTGCGAGTTAGTCCTACTTAACATTTTTCGTTTTGAATTAGTTTATTGCGAAATTTTAGATTTTCATAAAAAGTATTATAAAAAGGTTAAGATTGTTCTATTCGGCGGTTCATTTGTCGTTCTGTGAAGACAAAGAGAGTTGACTAATAACTGACAAATATCAAACCCATCAAAACGAGGTTAATTCTTAACTATTATTCATTACAATGAAACAACAATTATATATAACATTGATGAAGTCAAAATACAATATGTAGTAGCAACAGTAGTAACAATGATGTGAAGATGGCTTCAAGAGAATGCGTGCGGGCAAAAAGAGTAAGTCTTACATGGTTTTAAAACAGAACGTGCTTGATATCAAGATCAGATATCTATTTATAATATTGAACTCGTCGAAAATAATTCAACTGTGAATACACAATTGCTAAACCGTTATTTTAGTTTGAATGTTAACCTAATTTTTGATTCAAAAGTTATATTTATGGGTTTTAGTGACGTTTCAATAGTAGTTGATTTTAATAGTAAAATTTTCATTTTGATAAATTTCCGTTTGAGTTCTTCCAGAGCCTCCTCGACGACAACAGAAGACTAGAAAAAAGAGAGGTGCTAAAAAAGAAAAAGTGAAAAAGAAAAAATTGACTTGTACTCAAAGATGTTGTCGAAAAATTCGCAGATGGATTTGTAGGAAAATTAAACGTGGTTGTAAGAAAAAAATATTTGGATCACCAGATCCTTACCTGAGCGACTATGATATAGCTGGCCATAATTTGGGTAGTATAAGAGATATATTTAAGCGAAGCAAAAACAAACAAGTAAACGATATTGCTGACAAAGATACTGAAAATAAACGTAAAAAAAACTTTTTTGATATAGATAAAAAGCCCTCTATTATTACATTGTTTCGAAATAAAATGGTAAATTCGAAGATTGTACAGCCTTGCAAAGAAACTATAATGGATCAATTTGAGCAATATTCATTTACTGGTTTGAACGACAAATGGTCGATGAAGAGTATCATGGATTTCAAAGAAAGGTCTCTTTTCGGCTCCAAAACATCTAAAATGATTAAACAAAAGATAAGTAAAGTTTTTGATGAATATTTGAACAAAAACAAAGGTTCAAAATTTTTGAGGAATCTGAGTGCTACAGTGCTGAAAGAAAAATTTTCAATTACTAAATCAAAGCAAGGAATTTTGGAAAAAATGTTAGTAGATTTAAAAAATGGAAAGTTAAATATGGAAGACTTAAAAATTAAATCTAAATTAGATATCTTAAATTTAGACAAACGCCGCTTTCATAAAATATTAGAAGATTACATGAACAAGGAAAAAAGAATTAAAAAAGACAATTTAATTAACTTGAGTGTTTCCGATTTGAAAAAGAAGTTTCCAGTTTCGGGATCTGAGGCAGCAATTTTAAAAAAGATCAAAGCAGATGTTAAGAATGGTAAACTAAGCGTGTCACTACTAAAAAATATATCGAAAGTAGATTTCAAAAATATTGATAAGGAACATTTCCGTAATATAATACAAAATTATGAAAACAAATACAAGAAGCAAAAGGTATCTTTTGAGCGGCAATCTAAACTGGAACAAATACGATCTTTCATAAAATCCAACATATGAAATAAATCACATGTCTTGAAATATCAACATGATCGATTAGAAAAACTGACATATTCATTGCGACGGTAATTCAAAAATTCGAATTATGACTAGTTCTGAGCCATTAACATGTGACTAGCCGTAAATTTAATATTTTGACATTGTGTTTGTAACAATATTTTTTTTTAAGTTTTTAACAAGTGTATCTTTAACGAAGTATTTCTATACTTTAATTATCCTACAAATTATACGCGAATACTGCTTTTACAACTATTATTTATGATCAATGTTAATATCCCGAAAAACAAAAGAAGTATTAAGTAGCGTACTTATTTGTCGACAGTACGTAACATTGAATCCAATAATTGAAATGTACAGTCCTTGTGCATTTATGATAAGAGAAATGTTCAGATGTTACGCTAGAGTTATGACGGTAAGTTTTTAAATTTCATTTCTTTAGATTTCTTCTTGAACTCCTAGAACTTAACAGTCTTAAAAATGATTGATATTTTCAGCTTTTTCTAGTAACAACCCCGATGGCTACAGCACGGAGCTGCTCAGGTCAAACTAGTCGCCCAAATTCAGATTCCAAGAAGCTTGCTGAAAACATGGAGGAGAAACCTAGCGATACAACAACTCAGAGGCCAAAAAAGAAATGCTGTCCATATGATTTTGACAGTGCAATGTGTCGAGTTATTGGAGATCGACTGTTGTGCGGATACAACAGAAATG
This sequence comes from Mysoria ambigua, assembly GCA_018245875.1. Classification (NCBI taxonomy): domain Eukaryota; kingdom Metazoa; phylum Arthropoda; class Insecta; order Lepidoptera; family Hesperiidae; genus Mysoria; species Mysoria ambigua. Next base: position 712 of record DWEI01005820.1, on the reverse strand, counting down.
TAGGAAAGCCCGGTGTTAACGGTGTTGTTAAGGATTTGAATAACGGGTGCCGTTTGGTGGGGAACAGAATAGAATGCGGTTACTTAGTAGGACCTTACACAAATTCACGAAGGCCCCCAGTTTTAGATGAACCAAGTGAACCCGTTTTAGATTCACCTGAAGATACATCCACAACAAGAGTTGTGCATACAGTAAGACTACTTGATGAAGAGCCAATTAACCCTTCCACCACAGAATGCATTGATATCCAGAAGACAGTTATTTGTAGGAGAATGTAATTTACTGGCTTAAACATCCAATAGCATCTAGTATCAAATGTGAAGATTCCCTTAAATTTATGGAACAGAATTTTTAAAATATGTTCGGTTTAGTAAAAAGTCACCAAATTTACCTGCAACTCCTGGGCATTTACTTGAGACCTTTGAGGTCTACACGATGTTCATACAATGACGTGCTTTGTACGATATATAATAGTAGGATAAACAAACTAATATCAGATTTTTAATAGTGTTATATTTTTAATAGTTTAAGTAATTGTTTAAAATAATATAATTCTATTAAATTTGAAAAGAGAAGATTTTTAAGACGATATTGACTGCCTCGTTGGTCGTGTTGATTGCAGGTCCGACTGCCGATAGGGAGGTTCCGGGTTCGATCCCCGGGTCGAACACTACGAAATTTTTCTAATTTAGATTTTCTAGTAGTAGTTCAG